>LUCH01000499.1:0-159816 GCA_013368495.1 Paragonimus heterotremus
CCGCCGGATCAAAACAGTACACAAGCCCGACCACCTCGTCAAGGTAGCAGTATGGGTCGGGGACACTGAAGATAGCGTCAACCAAGTACGCACGGTTGAAACCCCCATTTGCACAGCCACCTTGTTCCAGTCCACGGTCGAGAAATACGAGAAGGTATTTACGAACGACGATGGTCCGTACGGATTTTGTAACTGGATTGCACATAAAATACCAACAACTGGAACATTTCGACCTCACGGACCCCGCAGGATATCGTTTCATCTGGAGAAGGAATTGAAAAGGCAAATACGGAGTATACTGCATGAGGATGTTATCGAAGAAGTCAACAGTCTATACAACTGACCTGTTCTTCTGGTGAAGAAGTCCAGCGGGAAGTATCACCTTCGTGTGGATTTTATACGGCTGAATGAGATAACGCAGAACAAAGTTGTGCCAATACCGTCCGTCGCGGATATTTTTGACAAGCTGCAACAGGCGAAGTTATACACGGTGTTGGACTAACGCCCCGGGTACTGGCAGGTACCGATCAAACCCACGGCTCGTGAGAAAACCGCTTTCACGATGGGCAGAAAACAGTACCGTTTCAAGCGGATGCCGTTTGGCCTATCCGGAGCACCGTTCACATTTTGACGCCTGATAGTTCAGCTGGTAAAACGACTGGATAGTGTGGCGCTATATGGAGATGATATTGTTATATATAGTAACAGGGAATCGGAACATACTGCCCATCTAGATGCTGTCTTAAATCGAATTAAGAGCACACGACTCTGGATTAATGCTGGTAAGTCACAACTCGGACGATCATCTGTAGTGTTACTGGAACACAGGGTGGGTCAAGGTGAATCCACGCCTTTACCAGAGAAAATATTGACAATTAGAGGAGCCGTGGCTCCGAATTCTAAGCGGCCGTTGAGACGATTTTTGGGTCGAGCAGGGTACTACAGTCGATTCGTGAAAAATTTCCACTCAATTACATCACCATTGTACGAACTCCTTCAAAAAGGTAAGAAATTTGAATGGAGCGATGTTGCCCGGATGGCGTTTGCACGGGTGCAACAGGCGATGAACAAGTAACAACTGACGCTGAAACTTCCGAATACAAAAGAAAGTGGAGGCCATACTTGTTGAGTCAACAGTTCCACATGGAGACGGATCACAAACCTCTAGAGTGGATCAGAACTGCGAGGGACCCGAGAGAGAAGTTTGTCCGATAGGCATCACGTTTACAGGAATATGATTTCACGATCAATCATGTGCTTGGTTTGAGCGATTGCGTCGCTTATTTTCTTTCTTGACCACAGATAGACGACGAACATCCCAAAGTGACCTTTGGAGTCAACGTCTTAGTAATGGAGCAGGACTCACAAACACTTGTGTGTCTACAACGTCGGGACAAGGTCCTCTGGAAAGTGATTGACGGTCTAGCAAGAGGCGTGATGATCCCAACAAATACTAAGGATGAAGGGCTGAAAATAATCACATCCCAATGGAGAAGAGTTGGCGTAAACACTGTGGGCGTATTGATGTGGCAACGTGACGTTGAGCGCTCTTACGTGATTGTCATCCCGAGACAACTGTGGAAGAAACTGGTAGCACACTATCATGAAATGACACACACCAGATGCACTAGGACGTACGATCTGCTGCAACAAAGAGCATATTGACCGATGATGAAAGAGGATGTGACAGCTTACGTGCTTGCATGCCAACAGTGTCAGTTACTGAAAGACGACACTCGGAGAGCCTAGGAACCCTTACAGCCAGTACCGGTCTCCGAAATCGGCGAACTCTAATCGATGGATCTTATGGGTACAGTTCAACTGAGCGCCCGCGACAACCAGTGCGTTCTGGTCATGACAGAACACTTCGCCCGTTGGATCGAAGCGACTGGCGTCCCGGATCAAAAAGCATTTACGGTGTGAGACATGGTGATGAAGTACATCGTAACAAACCATGTGCAGTGGAGTTCAGCGATCGTAATATACTACTGATATCGCGGCTATTCAGTAGCAGACATATTTCTTGACAACCTACAAGCCACAAGAAGACTGCAAGAAGGATCATCAAGGTGCAGCATGACCCTTGTGCCATCCGCGTTCTTGGATCACAACACATGGTGTACCAAAAGCGATCTTGACGGATCCAGGACCATGCTCTGAAGACGAGGAGTTTCGAACACGCATGCAAGAACTGGGAATCATGTGCATTCGAACGACACCATATCACTCGCAAACGAATCGGCTAACGTATCGACCGAACGATCAAAGAATGGTTATCAGTCAAAGGAAGTGACTGGAAGTTTGCGTTACAACTCGTGTTATTGGCCCATCGGGCGTCTATGCAGGCGAGCACGAAGAAATCTCCATTTCAGTTGATGTACGGCAGAATCCCCCGACTTCTGAGGGAAGTCAGCAGCACTTGGCTGCTGAAAATGTGAACGTCACTGTGTACTGGGCTAGTCCATCGACGACCACGCCTGTGCTGAAGGTGCAGTCTGTCTTTGTCGATCGAGGGTCTCATTAGAAGGTTCGGTATCGGTTTGTGTGCTCAATGGTTGGTCCACAACAACTCAGAATGGATTGATATTCAGTTATGCTTAGTTGATATCCAGCTTGTTAGCAGTTAAGGAATAAATGAATGTGCAACCGTAAAAAATGTCCTTGCTTTTTGCCTACTCATTCATAGCGAGTAGCATTAATATTAACTGGCTTTTCTAAGTCCCACTTGCGTCAAAAATTTCCCTCAGTTCCTTCAGTTATTTTGTTCAACCTGAAACCTCTCAATATAGCTTGATTTTTTCTCCGTAATTCCTGACTGTTACTGAGGCCTGTGTTACCAGATTTCAAATTAGAGTTCCACTTCGCACTGCACTCGTGATTTCATAGCTGAACGTTTCGTAATTCAGAAGACCGTACAAAGAGGCAGTTCCGTCCTCTTGAAAAAGAATACATTCTGAACTCCTTAAATTTAATGGAATTGTTTGGTCTCCTCTTAACCAAACCACAGGTCACAAAACAGCGTCCGTTATCAATTGCTGTTCATTTAATGATCTAGTGATAGCAAATAGATGCGGTTGAACTCTTAACTTACGTTGCACAAGGAAGTAGCAAGGTTCGTTTTGAGTAGCGGAGAGGATAACAGTCAATGATCCGTATGCCCCTCAGATATGTAACCAAAAACATTAGTGTAAGCACCTTGATCATTTTGACGAATTTTTCTGCTGCGATCTATACATTCTGACTATAAATGTTCAATGTGTACAAATTTGTATTTTTATTGTGTTCACTAAGTGTACTTCACCATACAATACATTCGACTAGGTGCAGTGAAATGATTCAATGAGACACATTTTGCATAACATGATCTACGCTTTGTGATTTAATATTTGTTGCGAGAGTTGAAAATTTTGCCACAGCTTACGTTTGAACCTTAAACGTTATAATGGTTTTTTTTCTGAGAGTGATTCTAAACTGAGTTATGAACAACACGTTTCTCCTTTTGTCCGACTGGTGAAGTTAGTCTGAGCTGCTTTTTTATATAGCACAGCAAGTTGAACTAAGCAATACCCTCAAGTGTACGATAAAAATTTCATCATCCTTTGCGTTTTCCGTTATCTTCGGATTTATTCATTGTTTAAGATTACGGTCTATATCAACCCATAAAGAAACTTCATATTTCTCATAAGTATACGGGAAACGTTTCTACAACAATGCAACCTTAACCATAGTTTAAAGAAGTGTACTGCTTCGAACACTTGAAGCATGAGGCACTGATATGTCGTCGAAGAGAAGCCGCCTCGGAACATTCCTCCAAGTTCAATATATCTGGTTCGCTTAAAGAGGATTGTGGTGCTCACTTGTAAGGATTTCTACAAGTAGCGCGGTGTACTTCTGTTTACTCCGATAACTCACTGAGAAAGCGTTCTGAACATTAATGTTCGCTCAGTTTATATTAAAACTTTGCCACGAGTGAAGCTAGATTTCGTACGTCATCGTCACAGCCACTGTCTAGCATTTCTATTACACATGTACCTTGACACGAGCAGCTATTTATCGGCCTACCCTCCTTACATTACCTGTAAACCTCGGTTGCAATCAATCAGTCTACGCTTGTCACCTTCAAATGTTTATGCAATAACTGTTATTACCACAACGTGAACTTCGTGTTTAAAATCAATCAAATATTCTTTAGTTCAGTCTCTTCAAATTTTTGTTGAACGTAATACTCAAACGCGCAGGTTTAGCTCAGCTTTTGCAAATGCATAATTCACCCTACTCCGGTGTATACTGTGTCCCTAATGGTATAACAACTTAATGCGTTTAAACATTATCCCCACAAACAAGTGTAGATACTTAGGTCACATTTGTTTATATAAGAAGCAATGTTTTAATGAACTTGTCGGGTCAAAGTTTTGGACACGTTATTGATATATTGTTGCCTTCCCGTCATTGAATTTCGCAGGTCTTGATCATGAGTGTATTTTCTGTGTCAAACCGCTCCCGGCGATTTACGGTAATTCACGCAGTAACGTATTTGACAATTCCAATGACGCTTATTCAGACGGTCGGGTTAACGCGACTATCTTCTAAGTCCAAAAAACGTCAGAAAAGGCGATCGAAAGGATTGGAATTTACATGACACTGTTTAATAGAATTACAACAAAGGTACTATCTCACCTTGAATGTGAATCAACCGAGTGCACAAATTATATATCAAAAGAGTTCGAAATAGAGGCAATTGAGCACGTGCTCACAAACAGCCACCAGTCAACAGGAAATGAGTTCATTAAAACAATCCGGTGAAGGTGAAGTTGAGAACGTGTCAACCCATACCAAGAAGGCAGTTACTAACAGATAGCCAATGATAGTTATAAAAAAAGGCAAACATTTCGTGTGCAGTTGTGGTACAAAATTCGTTGTGATCGTTTACTACACACAGCAAAGACAAATAAAGGCAAATCAAGGATAGGCTTCCTACAAACAAACCAAACATACTTCAACAGATTCATCGTTCCGCAACATACCAGACAAAAGACGACAACCGTACCAGACGAACTTCAAAAAATCCAACATTCGGTGTTTTAGGTATTTGATCAGGACAGTCAATCGAATTGACGGTCGCTTTCACAACTCCACCCCTGTACGAACCTCGAGTTGTGTGCTTATGTTCTTTGGATGAGCCAACTAATTACGTGAAGGTGTAATGTGACCAAAACAACTAATCCTGCGCATGTAGCACGCTCGTGCGTTTAGACAAACTGGGAATGTGCGGTAACTGCAACAAATCTAGGAAGAACCACCTATTTTAAATGGCAAGGAAGAGAGTGCATTGACACAGGCTGAACTCAAAAGCTATAAAAGTGTGAAATGGTAGAAGACATTTTGTGTTCACACTTCAGATCTAGTGTCTATAAATTGGTGCACGTAAATCTACAATCGAATTCTCATTGCTCAATGTTAATCAAACAATGGGCTGGTCCAAATGGTGGCCCCATAGATAGAGTTGAATGAAAAACACTGAATGAGAAGTTCATTATGCAGGTGGCCAAAAAGGGTGGTGCCCAAAAGCTTTTGAAAATTTACCTTAATTCTACCTAAAATTCATCTTGGTTAATAAAATTTGGTGGTCGCACATTGCGGACCAACAATACGCGGACGGCAGTGTATCACACATTTGTCTATCGGTTGAACGACATGACTTCAGACGATCAGGCGTATCCTAGTTTCTTTGCTACCATTGGTTTAACAGCTCTTAAACATACTAGTCTTCGGCGACTCAAGCACCAGAATAACACAGGGTGATTGGCACTTGTCTATCTCACATTGCCTCACCAACTGCTTTACGTATTGTTACTCGGAAAACTGTTTATGAAGTAGAAAACAATGAGGTTTTAGCCGAATCCAAAGCTTTCGATCTTCTGTTTTTACCACATTGGGGTCAGTATTGGGCTCAAGCTGTTAATCCTACGAGTCCCATTGTAACTGAAAGTTGCTGTTGACTTGGCAGTGAGGCGGCGGGGATATTACGTGTTGTTTGGGCCAGAATCGTATGTTTCAGTGCCCTTTCTAGCTCACTGTAATAATCGAACTCGTGGGACTAATAGCAGGTAATGAACTAGGTCGGACCCAATATTAGCCTAGACGCAGTAAAAATAGAACATCGAGGGCTGCAGATAAACTCACGACTTCATTATATTTCGGGTTACATACCCCATTCTAGATGACTACATTAGGCGATTGATTCGAGAACATTGTACAGACAGGTGCCCATTATCCTACGTTCTGCTGCCTAAGTCGCCAAGGGCTCACCTGTTTGACAGTTGTAGGACCAATAGCAGCGAAGTAGATAGGACACTCGTGATTGGCTATAGTCCTATCATTACAGCCGTTGGACACAGTCGTGACATGCTGTCGTTTGGAAACTTCCAGTCCTCAACTTGAGATCATCACGTGCACCAGTAGATAATACCATTCACGTTAAATACGTTAATGACGATAGATTAGCTTCTGAAAGTCGATAAACTGGATATGAACAATCTGTTCCCAGGTTGACACCGTCGTGTAACAGTAGTACTGACAGAAAGTTTCCCTGATAAGATGATGATATAAAGGCCAGAAAAGTTTTATTGAGTCGAACGTTTCGCGACAAGTAAGTGAATAGGATCAGGTAACTGTATACCGACGTTCTCAAGACAGCCAAAGGACTCCCCTATCACTTTGACATTGCCAACTTACAATAACCACCTTTCACTGCCTTTGAGTAAACCATTTTTTTGTAGTCCTATCCTGGTTGTTTACTTGTGCTTCTCTCGCCTCACATTAGTTTCACAAGTGTCTACGGTTTTGGTCGACTTAATGCAGTAGACCAAAACAGAACTGCTGGTATTTCGTTAGAGGAATTAATAATCTTGGACTTCTGTTGATAACTGAACTAAAAAATCAGTCCGAGCACTGGCTGACTAGGGTTGATCGTTAAATACAGTTATACTGATCGAACAGTACCAGTGCAAAGGATGTGCAGAATTGTACTGTGGGATCGATTTGTAAACATTTTAATTACGCAATTCATTTGCATGATGACTTCTTCTGATCACATCCAAGGGTTTATCTACTTTCATTTGAAGAATCATACAACAAGATTGTGGCTTTGAAAGAATCATTTAGCTGAAAGGATTAAAGGAATCTAAGAATTGCATAAGAGAGGTCAAGAAACGTCCGCAATGATATATTTTCGTCAATCCACTCTACTGAGTGCTGTAACTGGTGGTCCGGGCTCCATTTTGCGACAGTGTTCATTGTTCACTTAAACACGATTACATTCGACCTAGTGTACTTCGAGATCTGCCTGTCTAACTGGGAGAACTACGACTATTCTCATGAAGACAAAGAATGTCCTGAGGCCGGCGACCAAACGGGGAATCTGGATAAAAGTGTACATTAGAAGTCAGTGAGACCGACCTCAATGTTGCCCAAACTAAGATGGTCAGCTCTTTGTGCACAGTTTGAACGACTTATTTCTCAAAAGATCGGGCTATGAAAAGATAAAAGTGACGGGCGTGTCTGAACTGTCCCGCGATTGCATGACCGACTGTCTTCAACACACGCAATCTTTCCGTATGACTAAGCAAACACTAACTGAAATATGGTAGTTCTTTTCAGAAAGGATTAGCTGAAAATTTATGGGAATTCAAAAGGTGCAAACAACTACGGGCGATAATCGACTGATTTCAGCGAAATCTCTTCTCACTTAACGGTAACCAAAATCACAGTCCGATAATCTTACTTGATAGTTTCTAGTCATGGGGTGATCGCCTGGAGTTAACAGGACATTTACTGCGTCTCCTCTTGAAGCGTACGGACGGTCTGAGCGTTACTCAAAGGCGGATGTAGCCGTGTGTTTGCATATGGATGGCTCGGTCGTGCCTGATGTGAAACCAATGGTGTAGTGGACAACATAGCTGCCTCATAAAAGCTCTAATCCATGCTGTGGCAAGGAGATGCATTGCTGAGTAGCTCTAACAAGCGCAAATGTCGGTCACAGAGTCTGGCTAAAAGATCTACGGTAGTGCAACAGCTATAATTAAATGATGGTGATTTTCAACCTACATCAGAGGACTCTTCTACTACTTGCCGTTAATTCGTTAGCTATCACCCTTATCCTGTGTTTTCCTCATGTGCACCTGGTAACCTTGCTTTTTAATGCACTCCGGAATGTGGAGCGGCCAACCAACTAATGCACTCCCATTATGATTGAGAAGGTTTGTCGTATAATATGCGTTGAGTAGTTGTTGCCGTGATATTCTCTGGTCTGCGCGTTTCATCATCTTTCTACGATCCGGTATTGCTTCCGACATACACTCGCAGTCAAATTGCCAGTTGAGTAGTGTGTAACAGATCACCAACAACACTTTGATCATGTGTGTGCACGAGCGATAACGTGATTTCTGGCGAATGCTTAATACGCTCACTCCATATTATAGACAACACCTGCAAGCGGATAACGTAAAATCGTAAGTCAATTTTGTTGTGTTTCCATTCGTATTGTAAGCATAACAGAACTTTAAAAAAGTTTAAAGAAAAAATCATGCACTCAGTGTTTGCACATCTCCAATGAACTGTGCTTTTCTGACTCTTGCATCCGTTGTCAATGTTTGTTCGCGACGTTTTCGCCCATGTCTTGCTCAACAACCATTGGTCGTTTGTTGTAACTCAAATTGCCGTTACCCCCCGATTAATACTAACCTCCACGTAACTAGCATTCGTGAAAATGGTTGACCATCACATTTCAACAGTCCACCGGATTTATACAGGAATTTCCCTCCCTAGTTCTGCAAAATGTTGCAAGGAAACTATACGAATTGTCAGTATTCGAATACCGCTCTAATCCAATTGACAGTATGTTGTCGACAATAACCTAAACGGTTACTCTCAAATCACCACGTGGTTTGTCGATCATTACTATGATCGTTAGACTAAATCTGTTCAAGACAGGTGGATCGGTTATAACAGTGAAAACTGTTGACATTTTCCTATATACATATGTACAATCTGACACTGTTATGATAAGCTGAAAATGATTCCAGACTTATGAATCATCCAGTTGATTTTCTCACTGACATTCATTAGCTTGTTTGCGACTGGCTGAAGTAGGTATTTTTTGATTTTTTTAAAATTCTTTAGTCACTATTCTGTTATCGACAAAAGCCTGGATCTAGGTTTTACAAGATAGAGACAGATAGCAGCCTGTGTTTCTGTCTTTTAATCTCTCAGCTTATAATCTGTGCTGAACGTTCGACAACTGTGTCGAATGCAGTTGAACAAGGGAACATATGAAATAAGTATCTTGACAGATGAAATTTTCGTCATATGAGATGTGTCCTATGTACCGATAAGTTATTATCATCGGACACCAAAGTGAAACCACCAAATTTTATACAAGCTGCACATAACAGCGGCAAGTGAACGAACTAAGCAAATAGTTTCAATTGTTCACCTACTACTGAGGCAGTCAATGTTTTATTAAGAAGTTTAATTTCGTCCACTGTTTCAGTACAAGCAAAACTATCCGATGTTTTATGATTCGTTTTGCTCTACTAATTGCTAAAAATTTCAGAATGTAATTACTAAACACTGTTAACTGAATGACCGGTGACTAGGATGTACTGTTGGTAACCGTTGGGAGTAAATAAATAATATTTCAGGTTGTTTCTGACAGGTCTAACATCATGATCTGCTTATCCGGTACTGTGTAATATGCACCGATCCCATTTCCCACTGCGGTTGTCCTACTTACTTACTCGCGTTACATAGATCTTGGAGCATGAAAACTTCGGTTCTTGTCGTTTTACACAGGACTGTCATCAGTTCACTATGTTCCGCGGGGATCAGGTGGACAAAGTGGAACCATGAGTTATGTGAATACTAGAGATTGGTTTTGTGAAGCATACACTAATGATTGAAAACCGAGTTCAGTATGGAAGTATCCTTAATTACTTTGGGAGAATCACTTGGATAAATGTTAATTACGTTAAATAAGCTCATCAAGCATCAGTTATGAAAATCTCGCCAGAATATAGAGAGTAAACATGCATATTTTTGATAATTTTCATTATCATTGTTAGGACTGTTAGCCAAACCGAACGGTATTAGACTGAAGAGGGTGAATTCATGTGGATTGAAGAAACAAATTTAGTCTTCACTGTCCGCATAATATTTAAAGAATGTCGAAACGGATAAGAACACAACTAATCTTCAATTGTACTCAAAGGAAAAATTTGCACATCCTAGATGGAACGATTAATACGAGTATTATTAACAACACTGTGAATAAGAGATCATTCATTGCAGAGTTTTGTTAACAGTGGGCTCAAGGAAATCTCACCCGACTGTTGGCAGACGACGCCAACAATTCCTTTTTGACAATACACACTATCATGCAAACCTAGAATGAACTTTTCGCTAAACAAACCACTAAAACTCTTCCGAGTAGCACCGTATTCACTTGCTTCCCGCCTTAACGAATTGATATGTAACGTCACTGGAAAATACGCTGGTGGAAAACAGCATAAGAAACACAATATCACAATCGCTGGGGATCCCGAGAAGCAACTTTGACGGCAAGAATGGCACATGAAATTTACGAAATACAGCTTGAGGACAGTGACAAAGACTCTGTCATAAGAGCGCAATATACACACCCACTGGTAATCTCCACCTAAAGCAGGTATTGTTCATCAGTCTCTTTTATTTAGAATGCTGGTTTTGTTTCATGAGTGTCTATGCGATTAATTTACGTTCGCCTCCGAAACCTGAATCAAGAGAGTAGATGGGCCACATGCACCGTTGGTTATCAGAAGTGAAGCATTACCAAATACACTAGACAGACTTATCGTAGTAGTGTACTCTTTTATTCTAAAAACCGAGGTTGGCAGGGATTATACTGTGGTCAGTGCAATTTTGTTTCTGACATGCGTGTCATTAACTTAAAACTGCTTTTTCTTGACCGTTTTTGGTGTTCAGCCGAAATGATGTTGCAAGATAGTATCACGAAGACCCTATTGATTAGTCTTGTTTGTTTACATCAGACTTCAACACTATGGCTGGAAGCTCCATAAACCGGGTAGAGAACTTTTGTTAAGCGTATTGTTAAGCACTGTTTTTTGATGAGTTATAAACAATTTCACTTGGCGTGCGATCTTAAGCAAACGTACAAGTTGTACGGTTCCGTCTGTTGTACCGAGTTCACTGTAACAAAAAGTGGGAGTGTTTACAACCCTAACTTCTGTTTCAAATTTGATTCCCTCAAGAAAACACAGTGCGACCAAATTCACCAAAAACACCCACTAGGTACCTTTAGCCTTTCCTGCCTGGACTTCTCGCACATTCCTAGTTTTCGAAATGTCCGTCTTCATCTTTCGTCAGCTCACATATGTACGTATTTCATACCTTGTAGATGTTGATGGACAATCGAAGAATGCTACAGAATGGTGAAGTGGTTCGTCGTATTTAGTCGTATGTGGTTTGGACTGCAACTGTTGCAGACGATTAACATGATTACTGATGAGTAGCCGGAGATTTGGTTAATTTCAAGTTGAACGTCAAACACTTGTTCGCAGCTGTCGCATTCCCACAGACTTTTCAGTCGGCCCTGGCACTGTCAAGGATATACACTACTGACGGGCTCTAATGAGAGCGAAACTCGAGTCTAGTGTTTCTTTTCGAAAGCGGCCGATTGGGAAGTCTCTGAGAATGCGACGGCTGCGATCAATTGTGGGTGATATTCAACTTGAAATTAACCAAACCCTCGACTACTCATCGGCAATCTATAATGTCGCCTAGCGTTTTTAATGATATCGGAGATTTCCATCTGTCTAAGAAGTCCCAATCGAGGGGTCATTGATTGGATTTAAGAGACAGTAACTGTCTCCTATCGAGACGATCGGGCAACCTGGTCATTACTCACGAGCGAAAGTGGTTGAACGTTCACATATGATAATTCGATCGTGCCTAATGTGAGGTGAATGGCGCAGTTGTAAACACGGTTGCCTCACGAAAGCGTGGCCGCAGTTCTAGTCCCAGTACTGACAAGGTTATGCACTACTGACGAGCTCTGATGAGTGCGAAACTCGTGTCTAGTACTTCTTTTCGAAAGCGACCACTGAAAAGTTTATGGGAATTCGACAGCTGCGATCAGTTGCAAGTGGTGTTCAACGTGAGGATAACATGATGACAAATGAAAGTGTGGCCGTACGCGCCGGTTTCTATGATTGTCAGCGATCAAAACCACCAATTTCCTTGAACACCAGCCAGTTTATGACTGATATTAATATTGGAACACAGAATCATCAGTGAGTGCTTGATACGAAAATTCACGAGATTGAATTCCTTCCGACATTTGTCACATGACATCCATGTGGACTCGTTCGTCAGTACAGACAATGGATAACAAGACTGCAATGTGGGCAGATGGTTAAGCTGTATCGTAACTACTGTTGTTGGGATAACTCAATCAGAGAAGTTATGATAAGGACCATTAAACATAGACCCAGAGAAATAAGCACGTCTTATTGACATACTGTTCTCACACAAGAGCCTCTCTATAGAAAGTCGAAATAAAAGGAAAGGAGTTATGCAACGGTCTAATGTATGTGACGTACGTAACCACTGCTACTTCTATCCTAAAAGAGAAGTGTGTTTGCTTGATCCATTGTGCACGTGATGTACTGACACTCCCTTAGCAAAAATCAG
This sequence comes from Paragonimus heterotremus, assembly GCA_013368495.1. Taxonomy (NCBI): domain Eukaryota; kingdom Metazoa; phylum Platyhelminthes; class Trematoda; order Plagiorchiida; family Troglotrematidae; genus Paragonimus; species Paragonimus heterotremus. Next base: position 12,748 of record LUCH01000499.1, read on the forward strand.
TTTGAATAACCTGGATGTACAGTCTTGCTTTAAAAGATGGAAGTGTTTGTTGAGTTACAACTTGTCCATGGAGCACCCCAATAGAAGAAACAGATAGAACGGTTTCCAATGCACACACCTATCTGGCTCCGTTGAACAATGCAAATGGTCAGCACCAACTCAGATCAGCTAGTTTGCTCATATCTGACATGAAAAGTTGTAGGACTCGTATTCTCGGCTAAGTATACGTGCACTCATCCACTGCGTTTAGGTTTTTGTCCGATTGCATACCGTGTTGATGTGTCCATTAGGATGGACTGGTGACATGTATAATAATTTCGTAAACGAACCGATTAGCAGAAACATATTTGACATTTAGCAAATGGGACCTACAGCTAAGAGTGATTGCATGTAATAAAAAGTATAACCATTTAAAAGCGCAAGCCCTGCTCCCTTCCCATATCAACTCCGAACCTGTTAATCGACGTTTATTTGTCCTAACAGTGTGCTTTATTCAGGACTGTGAAAGTGTATGTTTGGATTGAGCACTGGAAACCATCTTGTCGATTATTTTGCTCAAGTTTATGTGTACACAGTGTACTGTATTTGGGTATTGAGGGAAGAGACCCGAGTACCGATCACACCGTAAACACCAGACTTAATGTCACGTATGAAAGACAGTTTACTCGGTACAGGGTATATATCTGAGAAGGATAATATCTCCACCAGTACCCCCTTTACTGTGCATGCTCAACAAACGGTATATAAAACTGACCAGACATGTTCGAATAGCAATTGAGGTGTAGTCAGATGCAACACAGAACGCTATGAACACTTTGTTATCATTTTGAGTGGGTTAAGAGATTAGATCACTGCAAAAAAATCTACCGAAGTGTAAAACTCCGTCACTGTGCTTTAAAGTCGAACCAAGTGCGCGCACCTAATCATTCTGTTAGTAAACTATGCGCAGTTCTGCTGTGTAATGAAGACAATCCCGAAGTTGTCATCGTTGTCATGTTACGGATGTGAAACACCTGATATACGTATAAACGGTTACTAGTTAGAATGAGTTATTCTGTGTGATCGTTCTGAAGAAGCGCCTCCTCATAGAGGTATGATATACAGATGTGAGCTAGAAACACATTAATATCGATCTAGTAACAGAATTGTGTAAATAATATCTAACTGTTTCACCTTCTGACATGTTTCTGCTACGGAGAAAAAAATCTAACATTTGTGTGTCAAAAGAGAACAAGCGTTATTTCTTGAACACACAAACAAACACTGCAGATCCCGTGACTCACAGTTATCAGAGACAATAGATTCACGATGTAAACCATACGAATCTATTTTAGCTGTGTGATTACCTAAAACAAATTCTGTCTTTCGTATTTTATATGAATGCCTTGAATATAAATATGTTCCGCTCATGTCCCTGGATAAAGACATCTAGCTGCAGAGTGTAGCACACACAAAACATAATGAAAGATGTATTACTACGAAACGATCTGAAAGATAGTTTTGTCATGCCTAAATAAAAAAAACCCAGGTGCTTTTTCTCTTGTTACGCATAACAGACAGTAAGTCACTGTTTTGCGAATCAATATTCGCTTGGTCTCCAGTTAGGTGTCGTAGCTCATCTCAAACTTTTACGTATCAGCTTATCATTTTCACAAGACCATGCCATGTTTCCGTATTGACATGGCTACCAATCAGTGTTGAACGATTGGCTGTTGTGACAGAGATCATGTACTACTTATCTGATTGTTCCATCGTAGAACTTCCTCGTTGTTTTGACACTACTCACCCCCAAACAAATTATATTCACAGAACGAGGTCTTGCAGATAGAGGATCCATCCTATTACACCAAGTTTGGTGCCTGTGACCATCCACACAAATTGGAGGTGAACGAGATGTGTACCAATAAGGATTATCGTTGACTTTCGTTGGTTAAAATTACTAGACAAAAGTTGATATGTTAGCCTTCGCTTGCCGTGTTTGGACGTGTTGTTTCTGTTTCTGTTCTGTTCTGTTCTGTTTCTGTTCTTGGATCACAACACTGGTTTGAATCTAGCCGAAGCCTTGATTTCTTGCACCTGAGTCTCTTCTGTATTGAGGAGTTTTATAGGTCAGCCTCAGTGAATTTCGATGACAGAGTTGGCGGTCTGGATGATTAAGACTGTTTTCTTTAAAGCTACCCCATCATTGATACTTTGCAGAATTATGAATACATAAGAATAACTAAAATCTCTAAACAAATAAAAGCACCTTTTGTGGTCTCTGTCTGATCTTCCCATTCACAGATGTGCTTGATTCCATATATTAAAACATTAGATTGATATAATTTGGTGGATTTCCGTAGAAACCTATAAAGGACAGCAGTGCTAATAAGACTGACTCCAGAGTAAGGGAAAACTATCGTAAAAAGCCCTTTTAATAAAAAAAGTCTTTAACCTGAAGGCATTGTCTCCATAGAATGGTATGAGCAACACGAGTGCTACCTACCTTTATGTACCACATTATGAAGGTTGAGTTGTTCGGCAAGCCGGAAAATTCTTCCGAAGATGCCAAGATTTCATTGGGGAAAAGAGCAGCACATACTCATGAGTGTACTACTGGGCTTGCTTTGCGAAGGTCTGTCGCACAGTTCTAGTTTTATAGTAAATGCAAAAAAACTGATCCAATAATCTAATACCTGAATTATCGGGCCTGGTCTCGGTATGCTGCAGAGTGACCACATTATGTACCACTATGATGATCAGAGTCTAGTCAAACAACCGGCAAGTTGGTTGTCATTAGTCACTCCTCAACAACTGATCATCAGTCATGATCGAGTCAACTGAGTTCTGGCGAGCTATTCTAATATGGCAGTTTAGTTGATCCAGGCGGTGAATCAAAAACACATTGAATTCTGCTGTTCTCACTTCATAGGGATGAACAGAAACTGAGAATTGCCAGTTTGCGCGGTGTCTGTTCGACAGTAGACGGATTCCTTATGTTGCCTGTTAAGAATAGATGCCCAGTTCCGAAGGTTTGTGTTTAGCAGCCCCTACCCTTCAATTCGCTCAATGCACGTCGATAAAGTTGAACTTCGTTGCTATCAATATTCTAGTACCTCCTCGGAATAGCAATCGAACAATGCATTCCATATTTTAGACGTCAGATTGACCAGATGTCCATAGGGTGCTTTATTAAGTCGGTATACCGTAGACTTTCACAGAGGAATCAATACACCAACTTCAACAATTTTGTGTCCATCAAACAAAAGCGAAAGCTGGCGCAATGCCTGTCAACTAGGTCAAGAAAGATTTGTTCAGGTGACGCAGTGGTCCGAAAAAATCAAAACGACTAAAAACCTTTTGGGAGAGAATAGTTATCCAGAGCGATTCATCACCCAAATCCCACATGAGGTAATGTTGAAACTGGTGAAACGAAAACATTGTTTGTAAAACTTCCGTAAAAGATGATGTGGCAGATTAATTTGACCTCTTCACCTACCGGTCGTTACGACGTACCATTGCAACACCAGGCTTAGGAAACTGGTTCACTACAGTACTGATGTTAATAGTGAGGCTGAATGACAATCAATCAGACCATAATCAATCAATGTTGGTATATTCGTTTACGTGCTGCTGTTCTTCGGAACATTTTCCAGGCTGGATTGAAACCAGTTGCCGGAATTCAATCACTAGGGCTAATGTCGTACATCAAGTCTATGTTGACCGTCATATAGACGTCACCAAAACATTCCTGGTTGTCTACAGAGTTACCATCACAAAACCTAAAACAATCTGTTAGTGCAATCTGGAGACCGCCACATCGATTGCAAACAGATTACCCAGAACGAACCTGTGCTTCCGAAAGAAATCTCTTCAGTCCAAGCAACCCCTGTGGTCACAGATCAGTCATGTCCATTCTCTACACACACAAAAATTTCACTCTGACCGTGTGGCTTAACATCCGGTCAACGTCCGGTCTAGGTCTAACCAGTTACATACAGTCTAACAATCACACTTAGTAAAACTAGTTCACAGCCACTTCTTGGACTTTTCGTTCTGACATTTGATGAGTTTTGATGAAACCTGTGTGATCGTATTAGCTTAGGACATAATTATCGGAAACAATTGTTCGTTCCACTGTTACTTCCGTTTTGACGGAAATTTTGCGACAGTTATGTTGAGATTAATTTCAAGAACCAACGGGTTCCATCGTGTCTGAATATGCGATAAGTTAACTCGATAGGCGTACTTTTGCGCTGAACGTAGGCTCGGTCGGAGGATAATTGACAGACTATTTGACGACTCAGCGAATTCCAAAAACAGCAACAATAATCCACTCAAGCTCATGCGTTAGGTCCTCAAATATCTTCAGAACAGCTTTGGAATGACAATGAAATCGGTCACGTTAGCGGCAATTACACGGAAGATAATCGAACATTCTCGTATGATGTGTATTGAAGAAGCTGGCGACAGAATCGACAAGTTGCCAGTTGACTTGCTTACAACCAACTGTCGTAAAAGATGTTGAAGCAAAGACGTCCGTCATTTTCATTATATGCTTGTGAAGATATTGGTTGCACCGTCTTTGATTGGTGTTGTTTCGGACCATCTTGTAGAACGATCTACACTACCTAATATATGTATATAGTCTTGTGATGCTGGTAACAACTGACCAGTATTAACGTAAATTTGCTTGAATCGAGTATCTTGTACAGTGAACATGCCAACTCACATAATTGCACGAGGAGGAAGGTACTCGCCTTTGTGTGCAAACGTCAGCTTACTTGTCAGGTCACATGAAATGTTAACAAATTAGTGTTGTGATCTTGTGTATCATGAGATGTGCAGTATTATGAAAGACGTTAACAATGACTGGAAGAAACAATAAAGGTTGAATTGGTCAGGGAAGTTCTGTGAAGCACCCAGAAATGCTTGTTTTTCGGGTAGTCGGAGTTGGAGGTTTTTGGAGCTAGAGAACAAAAAGAGACCGTTAATAATCGGCTAAATCAGGTTTCTGTGTCTTACTCACTTTGAGGAGACTTTGACAGACGATGTTTAGATAGCGTCAACATCAAGTCTACATAATGCATTTGCTGCTACATTGAATGAATCAGATACAATGCCTGTTTCGATGGAGAACCAAAAGTAACTTAGCCAGTAAATTTATCCAGGTGAGCTCTTGGTGGAATTGATGGAAAGTGTACATAGCAGGGGTTTATGATCAGTATAAGTTTTAGAAATATTTGCAGAAAATGTTCGAAATTAATTAAACAGTAGCACCAACTGTCTATCAGAGGTGCTATAACACGTCTATGCAGGTTGCATTTCTCTTAGGCATAATGTGAGTGGTTGAAATGGTCTGTTCACTTACGGGTATAAGACGGCTCCAGTTAAAGAACTTGGAGCGTCTGTACGTAGGAAAAACGGTTAACTAGGGAGCCAAGAGAAGGACGCTGACAAGAATTGTTTTCGTTTTCTCGGAAGCCTGTTTTGATCGATTATTCAGGGTCAATTTGTTAACCACCGAGGAGAAACTATGTATAAACGATAACATGAGAACAGTACCGCTGGGATAAAAAGTCGTTGGAATGTACCATTCTCGGAAATCACAAAGGATATTTCATTGATACTGAATGTAGAAACTCAGTGACTGCTTGTATTTTATCGCAAGGTTGAGAGTTACTAGTATGATTAATTTTATAGTGCAAGTTGCTGATGACAAACTGTTGTCCTATGTGTTCGTATATCAAGTACATGTGGTTCAGGTAGTCTTTCAGATTGTTGTTTGAGTTTATCACGTCAACACCGCATTCCGAACAAAGACGAAATTCTAAACCATGAGACTAACAACGCTCTGTATTTTGATCAAATGCAGATAGATTCAAATCATCTAAAAGGGGTCGTAGCAACTGTCTCTTTACAACTGTGGTTCTAAGGAAAAACGACAACAATCATAAAAAGTGTACACGGAGAAAAGTTGGTTTCTCCTGAAGTGCTTAAGCAAAATCCCGTAGTCTACGCTATGTATACAGTACAACTGCCTTGTTCTCAAGGCTACACTCGCTACATTATCATCAGTCGCTGTTCCTTTTAAGCACTATATATAGCACTCAGTGATTTTAAGTTCCAACATACGTTAATGTTTGTCTTTGAATTGCTGCAACTTAGGAATGACGCAACAGTTCCAATTAATTTTCCAACAGAAGTTGACCTAATCCAACACTGCCCAGTTTGGACCAACAGCCTTTTAGTATCGTTGAGAATGGCTGTTGTTGCACCCTGCATCCACAATATGTTCAATATTTTCCTGTAATACGGCATTGCATCTTCCTTCCTCATCTCGGTGTTTTATCTTGTTTACTGCGCCACCAAGGGATTACACGTTTTCTGTCAGGCGACTTAAAGTGATCATAGATCGAATCCTTGATACTCTGATATAATCGATGTTTTGTATAGTTGGCTACTGCCACCGCTGCACACCACCCATCAACAACTCCATATGCATACTCCTAAGACAATTAATTGGAGCTGCCATACGTACCCCTTATTACATTAAGTGAATAATAGTTTGATCACTTTCACCTCCAGATCCAAGATTTCGTACGGCTTCTTGATGCTCTGAAAGTCCAACACCGCAGCACTCTATTCAGTTTGCTTCCCGATATGTTAGACTCAAGCTCTGTAGGATTCTGAGATGTCCATTAGGAAAGCATTCGGACGAAGCATATTCCATCTTTCCATCTACCTCGGGAGTAGTGAAGTCTTTTGGATAAGGATCATCAGCAAATATTAAGATACCGTGATTCTCCTAGTGGAGGGAGGTCTAGCAGCTGAACGTTTTCTAGGTTCACCTGCGCCTTTTGCCACCGGCCACAATAGTATATCACTACGAGCCAAACATCGCCACCCTTCCCACCATCCTTCATGCTCAGTCTTAATACCAAGCACTCACAGAGGGCACACATTAATTACTGACGCTTCCTTCAGTAGCATTGTCACTGTAATGACAAAGGTACCCTCACAGTCAAGTTCTCCTAAGAGCTCCATCCATTTATTTACTTTGCAGCCAGTACCAGTATAAAAAATCATCCGGGACCTTCACCTGACTATCAACTGTTGCGAGGATGAAGCGCGGGCGACTGCTCAGGTACTAGATTTTGGTTTTCTTCCTGTTTCTGTGCAGTACATTCCCACCTAGTTGCCAATTTCAAGCAGATAATCCTCGTTCAACCAGAGTGTTCAACTCTAACAGTGAGATTGTGTTTAGCCTGTTTCGGAACAATGGTCGTTTTAGCAAGCAACGGAGCCCAGTGCATATATGGTGGTAAACGAAACAAGATCAGCCAATTCACGTTAGCGGAATTACTGCTAGTGGGACCCTGTCCAAATTTGCGATATTCAGCTAAGTGATACAGTGACAATTTGACACCACCCTAATTGTTTAGAAGATTCTATCGGCGCTACCAAAAATAGATCTTGGTGGATCGGTTGGACAAATTCAGCCACTATAGGTTCTGAATGGCATAAGTCGCTCAGAGTAGCCTCCAGCCATTCACCTAAGCCCAAAATAGGCTTGGTGGCACTAGATCCAGATGCGTTCCCCTGTCCCAGGAAGTTCGCTAGACGACAATTCATTACCCTACCCTAATTGATGGAAGACTCGAAATTATCCCTGATACTTACAGCCCAATTTCGAACAAGTGCTAAATTTTTATTCGTCCCTGGACCACTAACGACCTCTATCAAGAATTGTTACTTACTGTTTTCCTCTTCAGGCTTCCTAACGGGGGTTCCGATTTCCTCACAGACCCTTGAGTAACGTCCCCAACTTTGCGGACATTCTCTCACTTACTACTACAACCGCATGACCTTTTCTTCTACTAGCTGCTAATTGGCCTTCATTTTTGTGATCTTCTTTAGATCGTACTACCTTCTGTGTTAGAATCACACCATCGGTCGGCGCGAGGCTGACATGTGAATGAGTGCTACTTGCAACATTAAAACACACCTCATCAACTGTAACGTACCCTTTAACTGTCCCACTACTTGAAATCGTAGCGGCTGTTAGTGGCCAGTCACTTTTGTGACATCTTGAAAACTCTCTGTACCTGAAACCTCAATGTTGAGAGTAAAGTCAAAAGTGCGTGTATCCGTTACCATAGTAACCACAACTTCAGCCACTGCGATACTCTTACCTATCATCCCATGTCCTGTCGTCTTTCAAAAATACTTATCTTCTAAGACCACCACTATTTCTTTGACTACCCACTTATTCTGGCGCAATGTTTTATTAAAAAATAGGGGCATTTTTTATGGTGTCAACTCGGACCTCATCCTTCACAGTATACTCGCCCACCGGTGCGGTAAATAAAGCAACATTGCAGTGCGACATGCTAATTCCCCCCATTCACAGTATCGCATACGGATCTTGCTACCGCAGGGCAAACACTCCCTTGCAAGAATTTTATGAACTGTGTGCAAGTCGGAAATGTATCTGAAGCAGTTTTACACCGAAAATGGAACCACATCACAAAAATCACATTCAGTACTCTGCTTTACAACATCTAGCGAGACACTACTATGACTACCATTAAATACACTGGACAACAACCTCATCACAGACCCCTTTGGAAGTTTGATAGTATGTTATTATTCCCAAGTGAAGTTATTTGGAAAGACGGGTGAGCTAAGTTCGAATCACCCATGGACAAAAAGATGTTCTAAATACTTTGCAAAACTTATGTCAAACCAATACTGCAGCAAGCTTGAGGACAGACATATTGTCTGTTTACCGTGTCCGTTGTATTTCTACCAGCCTTCTTCAGGGCTTAAGATATACTGCATGCAAGTCGGCTTCAAATACGTGGAGTGTAATTACCTGAAATTAGACGACTCCTCTATGGCTTAATCCTCAAATACCTACACTTAAACATCAGTCTCGTAGAGCAGGTATTCAAAGCTGTGACTTAATGATCGACGAGATCATGACACGAAGTTTTACATGCTCTGCTTCCAGAACTTCTTCAGACAACACTTCTCTTCTTATTGGATAGCCAACTCCTGGAAGGACTCTCAATTTTAGGTAGTTAACCTTACCTTTAGAAGTCACTTTGGTGCGTTATTGAATTCTCATTTACTCAAGTCATAATCATATTAATGTGTTTATTCGGTTGCTAGTACTTGTTGTAAGCCCCAAGAGCCCGGTTACACCCAGTTTTCAATGATAGGCTTTAGCATCAACAGGCTCTACACAGAATAAGACGAAAGGACTAGACACAGGTACATTAGGCTTCTAGCTTGGAATCCTTCATGGCTAAAGTCGTTGAAAATCAGACTATATGAAGCTCATCCAGCATACATATCATCGGGCCATACCTGTTGAATTTTCCGTCTTCACAAGTTCCCTGACAATCGCGGGGATCATTCACAGGCACTCTGATTACTCTTCCCGTCTTTCAAGTCTCTTGAATGTAAAATCCATCCCCAAACTCAATGGTACAATTGCATATTTCTTAACTTTTCTCTCAAAATTACGTCCGGGTAAGAGTCTTCTGAAAAGATAACCACTATGTTAACTGCAATCTCCAACAATCGTTGTCATTTTTCCACAACAAAGGTTGATCCAGCGTATTCCGCATTAGCACCACTTAAGTATGATGATTGACATTGTTTTTTATCACTGTCACGGAGGCTAGTTAGCTGTTTTGGAAGTTCATGATTTTCGTCTTGTTAACCCTGGAGCAGATGAATTGGGTTATTCGGTGAACCAGAAGCGTGGGGCCTGTTAACTGCATAGTTTGTAACAGAACCTTTCAAACGACCACTCCTTAAGTCATATAATGAGTTGAAACGTGATTAGAAATAATCCCGAATGACAGTTTTTTGGAAGGCCAACAACTGTGAAACTTCCAGGAAATGAATAATGGAAAACCAACATTTAGTGTCAGGTAGTTTACCCAGTGGGCTGGTCCCTGTATTATTGTAGACAGTCAGAAACAAAAAATTTGAATAATGTTCTCTCCCTATGATTGGGTGGTGTATCAATAACCGTTGATCCAGGGAGATCAGAGATTCATAAGAAACGGCTGATTTGAGCTCTTATTTCTGTGGTAGAGATGGTAACAAGACAACAGAATGTCAGGTTAAGTCGGCTGTATTGTTGGCTACCATTATAGTTTTCCAGAATCATATTCAATACTTTAAGCAGACAGGGAAGTTTGTGTACACGGATATCCACACAGAATATGAATCGGTACCAGCGTATATAGTATTCAAATTCTTCGATTAATACACTAAACTAACTTGAGATCACTGGGTTCGAGGGCTGTTGCAGCAGCGACTTCAGTTTCAATCAGTCAATTGTAGTTTTCCAGGGTAGCTGGTTTGGAGCCCAGTGTAACGATGAACACCTTTTGTTAGATAGCATGGCTATATCAGAGGTACCCAGCTCATTCTTCAGACTAACCATGAGTTCAACATAAGGGTCGGATACCAGGATGATGCACACAAATACTGGTGAACATCATCACAATAGCCGATGGAACACCACAGCATCAATTTCTCAACCATCTCTACACCTTGAAGTCTCCTCATCACCAATGATAAGTTCGGACTCGGACTTTTGGTTAAGTATTGCAGTTTCAATATGTTTCAGGATGTTTCAAGATGTTCATACGCTCATTTTGCTTATCGGTTTATGTAAGTACCTCGGACCTCGTGCTATATGAGTAGAATTCACAGCAGTAACGTGCGAAGCATCATATAGCAATGGATGAAACATCGCACTTCAACCTGAGTGAATCACGCTAAGCAATGGTTATTCCGAAATGCGAATGGGTGTATCTCTACAGAATTAGTGCAGCCATTCTCCTGTGACCTCACACTATAAATAACAAAATATAAGGTGATGATAAAACTGGAAGGTGAATGAGAAACGTTGCAGAAGACAGAAAAATTAGTCAATTTGTTCAGTGTGTGTAACGGGGAATGAAGAAGTAAAAAGCAGCTATGCAGGAGTGTTCTACCGGAAAAGGATTAACAGATTCAGTGATTTATCTATATCATGTTCACTATTTTCAGACAAAGTGAATACCTGTCGCGGACATGCAAAAAAACAATGTGAGTGTTTGATAAGAAATTCGGTCCAACAGCAACAAAACCAACCAGACCATCTAATAAAATGGAACAGATCATTTATGATCGTCTTCACGCTGATGCTCAAGTGCGCGATAGATTCAGGCGGTATGAAACATAAGGGAACAAGCTTGGGCCCATGGGAAGGATGGTGTATACACTGTAGGCTAATCTGTGTTCTGCCACGTCACGTTAAGTCATGTGTACGCGACATTAACTACATGTGTTTGAATGTGTGGGTCACGAGGGTGAAGACGACGCTGTTTATGTTGACTGAGAACTTTGTTCTGGTTGAATGACGATAGAACGAGGTACACACGTGCAACTTCGATCAAAATAGCACTAGATTGGTAAACTGACTGATCGAGTATGGCTGATGACAGTGAAGATGCTACAGGTTCACAAGCCCATAACTGTTGACCGGAATGGATATTGCCCCACTTCGTAGCACTACAAAGTGGTTGATCTATAGGCACCATCCGGAGCAATTGGCTGAAAAACCACATATACAAAACAACTGACTGAGGCCCGGAATTCTCAGTCTTTCTTGAATCATAATCGGCAAATCCCCCCAGATGGAGTTCAACTCTACAGCGCATCCACTGCGGTTAGGGAGGACGTAGTCCAGTGACTCAGAGGTTATCAAAGAGACTAATCTGGTGCAAAGTGGAGGCCATACCTGAAAGTTCAGCAACGGCAGGGTCGTCGCATCGTCCGCTTTTGTTGCTGGAGCCAGTGACCAAATGAGCTTACTCTCGAAGGGGTTTTCAGCTGTGCAAGAATCCAGTGCACCTTACGTACCTACTGAAGATGAACACCACAATGATTTGTGCTCCTTTCTCGGAATTGTCCATGTTTGGCACTGACCAAAGTGCTTCCAGGCCATGCGGACGGCAGCCTTTCCAAAATCCTGTGTGTCCTGTTTAGGACATTCTAAGCATTTTTGGGTCGAAGTAACATGAACCAAGCCGTATCACTGTTAAATAGCCAGTCTGCCATTTTACAAAAGATGCAGGTATCAAATGTGAATCCATCAGGTCCTAGTAACACTATCACCCGTTGTTCACGACTACTAATTCAGTCCCATCACAAATAACCTTCACATGACAGACCATTTCTTAACACATAGCCCATAGTTGTCGTCCAGTGGCATCCAACTGACTAATACGGTTATCTAGGTGCCCGTTTATGTAACTCACTTCCATCCACGTGTGCGATTCAGGTCAGGGTGACCATTCACTAACTAACTGACTAATTTGACATAGGCCACGGGAAACGAATGTTGAATCACGTAGTTGATGCATTCTGTAGGTAACCCAGCGCAGTAACCTTGCGAAATGCCTAGCCATTGTAGGTGACTAGACCCAGTGTTTTATCTTTTATTATATACCATTCATTTCCTTCATGGATTTGTCATGTTTCTCAAGAGGGCAATTTTGTTTTTTGTTCACGTGTTTCACCTCGTTTTATGGGGGCACAGCTTCGAACTTTAGGTTTCCGGTTTTTTTTACCAACTTCGTGATTTTCGTCATTTATAGCACTAGCCCCTTCTCCTCCTCCTCCTCCTCCTCCTCAGTATTAGCAGTAGTGTCACCCTTTTCTTCGTTTTACCGATCATACTTCAGATGGACCAGCTTCACTAATTTAGAATGCTCTCATAATGACGTCATTGTTCGGACAGTTTTCGGACGATAGTGTTATTCACACAACTTACTTAGAGATCACATCAAGCTTCACCGAAAGCTTGCGGAATTTTTATGCGGTATCTGTCCGTATTTTATCACCCTGAAAAAATATTTCTAAGCTAGAAGACATTAATCGAACGGTATTGATCTTTTATCCAACTGAAAATGCGCAAACGTTGAAGGGCAAATCGAATGTAACGATTCAGGAACTACTACTTCAGTCGACTCACCAACAAAACTATTTTCTGTTTATTTTTCTGTAATTTTACTACATAAAAACTCAAACTGCACTGTGTATTGGAAAGGGAGGTCTACAACTTATCGGTTATCAAGTGCATCCCGTGTTGAATTCGTGCCCATATGAACAATGCGACTGGTTTAGTCACGGTGTATTATCGAATGAGCAGACAACCTGTAGTCTTTCTTAAATGGCTTACCACCCATTGGCTTATGTACTTATTCAACTATGTTCATTTTTTATTCAGTCTTTTTCATAAGTTAATATTCATGATCAGTAACCTATTCTTTTCAGTTAGACATAGAAGTAATTCTTCCTAAATTTCCCGTTTTTAATTTACGAGCTGCAATGTTGACATCCGGTTTTCACAAACTGTCGCAGTTGTTTCTGTCGGTATTTTTAAACCTGGGTATCAGGCTCGTGACGTGAATATAGCCAAGTAGATTTATGGAGTAGACATTGCTCACAGTGGGCTCCTGCTGATTCCCGTTTTTATGATTGTCCTACGATTCTGCTTTTCACGTAACATCTATAACTGGCCTTCCTATCTTAACGCCGTACTCAGCAAGGTCCAATATCACCCGATTTTATTTTAACAGCAGACAACCTCCGATTCACTTCAAGTTAGCTGTTCGTCTGCTTCTAAACCCTGTGAAAAGAATATCAGGTTTCACAGGCAATTAACATTTACATTTTCAAATCAGATTATCAGTTCAATCAATGAAACGAACGTGGACACAACATGGTAATACACAGCTTAAATAGGTTGATAAACAATAACACAGGATAGCCGTAATAGAGAAGAATCATTATATCTGACTGCACCAATGTTTATTTTTAATGTTTTGTCATTCGAAAGTTAATTTCTGGTCTCCTTTCTAAGTTGATTAAGAGTTCTCTCGGCTGAATCGAAGAATGAAATATGTAAGAGCAAATGTATTGACCTATGCCTCACATCAGTAAAGAGCGGTGATATCCGTCTGTACATATTTCGGTGTAGTCTAACAGAAATAGCTTAAGTGTGCCCGGCTATTTTTGGTACATATTGTTGAGGCATTTACTTAAAAAATCATATACATCGGTTGGCCTTCATATACAAAAATTCCGAAAAGGAGAGATAGCCAGCTCGTTAAGATTTGCATCTCTATAGCAGAGAACTGATTGCTGGCAGAGTTGATACACCTCGATTTCCCGAAGAGAGACAGGAAACACATTCTTTTAAATTGTTTTCCGTAATATACAATCTCTGTGTTGCATATCCGTGGTGAGCCAGCTGCAATGCGTAATTGAGAATTACGTTACATTACACAGGTCTTAAAGAGTAACGACGTTTACCTGCGGGTTACTCAATCACTGTTGGCCTAGTGGGACCTTCAACTAAATCTGGTTCGACTTCCTTCTTCAGCAGTCGCAAAGAGACCTTAGGTTGATCGTATGTAAAGCATGGTCTTATTGTTCTCCATCTCAACGAATTTTCAGCAGCAGCTATTCCTCCACTCTCCCGCCTGTTCATAGTCACTTACAGTGCAGTGAAATTCAAATCCCATCCTAGGGGTTGCACTCAACAACAGTGTTCTGACATCACCGCTTATCTTAATTTTAGCTATATTCAAAGGGGGCAGTGACAAACTACAACTTTCCCGTTAACACGATTTGTTTGCATGAGAAACCGACTGGTCACTTCGTGGGTTTTCGCTTCCCTACCGTTCTGTGCCACGACAACTGCATCATTGACTTGTGTTCCATCATGTCATTCGCGGTACAACCACAGTGTCAACCAAGTTCGACGCGTCCCTCTCTTAAAAGTGGAAATCACACCATCCATAAAAGTGACAGACATCTACGTCTTATTGAGAGTTATACATCGACTTGTCGGCCGTGTATTTTCTACATATCACGGTTTCTCCACGAAATACATTTTTACCTCTCTAGCGCTCCGACGGAGAAAGATTGAAATAATAACTCAAGGTTGAAATATATTTTGAACCGATCAAGGTTACATGATGGAAAAACCAGTTGATTTGAGGTTGATTTTTAACGTGTTCTTCACCCCGTTTATGCGGATGGACACAGTCTACCTCACACTGCCTGTTTTGCAATAAATACGGTCACACGGGCACGAGATTGGGTTCACAATGATTATTAATACTTATGCTTAAACCGATACTCTTCAATCGGTTTTATCTTTGATCTGATTCATTAGGTAAAGATAGCCTATGGGGGTTTTGACATTGTTCGTCGAAGTAAGCCACCCACATTTCCTTAATCGCAATTCGTTTGTCTGTTGTTAAGTGTTAGTTGACGACCAACCCTAAGTACTTGCGAAGCCGTCTGTACATATCCTATCAAGGATACTGAACAGCGGAAGAAGGATTACGAATTACGGTCACGAGCAATAAGACGGGAACATGAACGCAAACGGTAGACCGCGGGAAAACTTGATGACAGCACTGACTACCCTAAAATGAATCCACTACTTACATGAAATCCGACGTTTAGTTTGGGAAGTCATGTTCGCTGGGTTATTGATTGAAGCTATTAAGGAGGCTACTGTCTTCCTGCTCCTGAAGACAGATGTTGCCGAATGTTGTCATTGCGTTCGTCGGCTAATCCAATCGTGTACTGACTGGGTAATATTTATGACCAATAACCACAGACACACTCGCCACGCAACGCGTGGTCTTAGGGCATATCGTACAGGCCGTCGAAGCTAAGGCGCAAACGGTTGACTGTCCACAGGAAGATAAGCTATTTGAACGGATCGGTATCACGGAGTCCACTACACCAAAAGACACCAGCGTCATTAAAGGCCAGGGTGACCAACCATGTGTCGTCAGATTCCCATAAAAACACAGAGGTTTGAATTATCCCATTCGAAACTGACAGGTCACTGTTCAGTCATCCGGAACATCTGTAGTGGGGATAAGCGATCGTAACATACTATTCATATCACCGCTATTCAGTAGTAGGACCAGAACATATATTTGGACATCGAACAGGCCGCAGGAAAAATGCAGAAGGAAATATCGCAGTGCAGCATCGCCCAAAATAACCCCTGCTACTCAAAGGAACTGAGCATTGGCGTCTGCGGCAACTGAGACGGTCTAGGGCCGAATACCGCGTGGAAATTAGTGGTTTTATTTCTGGTCTTGTTTAAACGCATAACCCATGTGTTGCTTTGTTGGCTAAATAATCCTTGCGTCATTCGAGTTCTTGGATCACAAGACAACATGATCAACCTAATGCTTTTCTCTGTACACGTTTCATAATTGTCTTGATGAACCCGTCATGTACGTATTCAGGTCAGTTACATCTCCATCATGCGTTGTTGAATATGTAAAATGTCTCGACATTGATGCCCATTTGACCTACATTTCGAACGGGATAGTCCAAGTCACTGCTGAATAGATGGAGATTGGGTTACTTCCGAACTGAATATCAATCGCATGCGATCGCAGCCTTCGTGCCTAGGTAGACGTTCCAGCTAGACTGTTTCGTAAAAGTTATTGGACTCGAGTTAACAGGACAATTACTCCTCCTATCGAGACCATCATGCAACCAGATCATTACTTACAAGGGAATCTGGTTGAGTTCAAGGCATAACAGTCCGGTCATACCTAACGTCAGGTCAACGACACAGTTTGCGAATGGTGCGATCAAATATGAGTGATGTTCATCTTAGAATTAACCAAATCTTCTTTTCCCCTCCACCACGTTGATTCTAACGGTCTTGTATATAAAACTATCTTCCAAGTCAAAAATACGTCAGAGAAGACGATCGAAACTGTTGCAGTTTATGATGTACCAGTAACGCAAATTACAAGAAGGATGGTGTCAGTTTGAATGTGAATTAACCGGAAACTCAAATTACCCAGAAGAAAAAGTGTTCGAAATGAACCAACTTGAAGCGAGATTACAAAATAACCGCTAGTCAACAGGAAGTGTGCTTTTCAAAACACCTAGGAAAAGAAGAGGGTGACGGTCTGTCAAACAGTACGAAGTGAGTTGATGCAAAAGTTACTCAAGACAAGGCGACTAATGTCAGTAAATATATAAATATGTGATGTAGCACGCATTTGCTCTGTCAAACGTTCTATCCCGGCTTGGGTGATATACCCGGTTCCCTGCTGTGCGGCTTCACCCAGTCTACTGTCGCGGATTCAGGAAGAACGTGACTGCAGAGAAACACACTGTAATACCTACTTCAAGTTCGACAAATGAATGAAATGCATGTAACTATACAGCATGAAGTAGTTGCCATTTACAAGTTGAACTAATCTCCGGTGTTTTAGGCCACTTCACGATTAAGTGGCCAAGTAAGGTCAATTCCATAACCGTTGCACTCTGATTGGTTTATCGGGCTAGCACGACACCCAACGCACCTTCACGCCTCATCCTGGTTGGTTCAATTGGAAAAACTTGCCCGCCAGTGTTTTGCTGATTAGATATTTCGCCAGCCGTCACCGATGACTTGATTAGGTTATTTTTATGATATCGTCTCCTAACAATATGAAAGAATAATAGCACTATACCGAATATGCATCAGTGACAAGACTGTATAACAAATTGTTGGAACTTATAAAAATCCTAATAGCGCAATGGAAATTATTCCGATTGTTGCGAAGTATGACGAATGGATGGGTTGACGTGAGGAAGATCCTTGATAGTGTCAGGGCAAGATGTGTTTTTCAGCATGTTGTCCAGAAATGAATAATTATTCCTTCTGATGCATCGCGTAGAAGTGCATCAAAACCCGATTAACTGTTGTGGCGGTATTCGTCGTTATGTGCCATGCCAAGCAGTGAAATTGGTAATGCGTTAGTGATACCGACACTAACATTGCTGACAGAATTGGGACCGCTGATCATGCAAGGCGTCCCGTGTCAGGCAGTGTGTCGGACGGTCCTTGTCAGGCTCTGTGCCAGTTGCCGGTCCGATAAACACATCTGTTTTTATAGTTCCTATTAGCCTTTGAAATGTAGGTCAAATTGGAATCAGTGTCAAGACACGTTACGTATTGGACACGACATGTTGGAGAGGTAAATGACCCGAATGCATACATGACAGATTCAAAAAGTTTACTAAGGAAGGTGTGGAGACAAGTGTGTTGGAGGAATTATGATGGGTTCACCGTGATATTCCGGTTGATCGAACGGATACTGTCAGTTTCTAGTAAGATCATTGGAACCCCTACAAACACGAACTTTTTTTCAAAACTCATAAGAAAGGTTACGGAAAAGGCATACGTTATCTTTGTTTGGCTGTGGTACAGATTTCATATCACTTGTTCACTGTAGCCAGAGAGAAGCTAAATAAAAGCAATTTTAGGGCCTACTTTCCAAAAGAAAATCAAACAGGCTTCAACGAATACACTGTTTCATATTGCATCAAACTTGAACGACAGACGTATCGAACTATACTCAACAAATACACTGCATGGTCCAGAAGGTGATCCAGGCTTTCTACTGTATTTGTGTTGTGATTTCAAATCGAACAAAGCTCTCAAGCGTAATGTCATCGACTGGACATAACATGATGGTTACTGTGATTCCCCTTGGAGCAATCGAACGGGCAGAGCACCACTCAAGAACAAATGTGGTCAAGCGTTTGCATATAATTATCCGATCATGTTTAAAGTGAAGATCATTGCGCAGTGGTCATCGCGGTTGCCTCATTATACTGTGGTCGGAGTTCAAATCTCGGACGTGTCAATTACACATTGCTCACAAACGAAAGTGGTTGAGCGTTCGCATATGATAATTTAGTCGTGCCTGATGTAAGGTCATTGACGCAGTAATAACCACGGTTGCCTCATGAAAACGTGGCCGGAGTTCTAGTCCTGGTCATGACAAAGATATGCACTCCTGACGAGCTGCTCCAATGATGCAAACGATGCGATCAAGTTTGGGTAATATTTGACTTACATTTGCAGAACATTCACCTTCTAAAGTTTCTTTTTTAGGAACCATTATTATCACCCTTTAAGAGAGTGGACTAGGGAGAACCCTCTCATTCTGGCTTAAAGAAAATGCCTGATATCTTCCATTGATTTCGTTTCCCCAAAACCCACAGTCTCCCATGGACTTCCTGATAATTTCAGGTAGAGTCATTTTACTCGCCGATTGAAGAAATCGGGGGTGATTCATTTCGAGCAAATTCAGGTGAACTAAGACTGTTCATGAAATTTGGAAAGGACGCAGCACAACTGAATGATAGCGTCCTACTCAGACGGCATTTACACAAACTTGTTTCAATGAAACCAAACTCCGTCAAAGAACTCATATCAGTGTTCACTCTCAAGCACTGTATAGTGTTCACTCCACATTTTCAGTGAGCGCATGTCGTTGATTAACGCTCAGTCCAATTATGTGAAACCTAGAACCTTTTAACCTTCGCTAGTGTGGTTCATCGATGGTGTGAAAAGTTCGAACTACCAAATCTCGCGAGTATTTACGATTAAATATTACTTTCTAGGTGAGGACTTAAATTGGCGTCAGTTGTGGATATTCGTGCATGTACAGTATCGCATGTAGCGAAAAACCCAAACGTGGTGTTGAAAACTGTGACAGATTGGCGCCAACGGATTACACTAGATTGGTTGCAGACAAGTGCAACATCGAGGCAGATATCGACGTGTGCCGTCAGTAGAGTAGGAAATATCCAGATAACATAATTTTGTGCAAGACAGCCAAGTGTATGTCGACATAGGGGAGAACACGGTTTCGCAAGAATTTGTCAAGTTCGAAGTCGCATATGTCACAGTTACGGAAAACACGGACATAGGACATGAAGGAAGAATGGAACTAACTGGGGAGAATTGGGCTGTCAGTCCAGTGGATTATTCCGTCCGGGCCGAAGAAATTGTGGTGATCATTAAGGCAAGTGATTCACCTCAGTTATGCAGAGATATCTCACCTAGTTTAAGCGAAACATTAGAAGTTCACCAGTATCCGCTGCTTGTTCAGGTGGTCTTGCATTCAAAGCTAAACGCTGGCAAGTTCTCTTCCATTGCGTTTATAGGAGCCTATCTACAAATTGAAGTGTATACAGACAGTGAATACCCTTAAACTGTCAGTACATGTTTCGGGTTACATCAGTACAACGGCGTGCAATATGGTATCAGGACGCTGCAACGATCTTTTGGTAAACCATGGACTGGATTCAAGATTGTTTGCTGCGTGAAACCTCCCTAGGACGATATTATCATTGTTACTGTTGAAGACCGTCAGTCGCAGCTTGCCTCAGTCTCCAAACTGAGTGGGGAGTATGATTTCCGCGTCATGCCTGACAATTAGTCTTTCTGCATAGAAAATTTTCAGTACCTAAAGAAGGTAAAGTTTATAATAGAGGTGACACCGTCATTAGACAAGGCTACCGTGCAATCATTCCTGGATCTGGTGAACCGTTACAGTAACTCAGTGCATCACTTGCATGATGTTCGTGTACCAGTTTGTCACCTATTTACAAACGTTTCTCTGTGGTAGTGGTCAGAGGCCTGTCAATTTTTATTCTCACACACAGAACAAATTTCAGCTTCCATCGTACTTTTAACCCACTACGACAAAAAATGAGACACCACTGTTGTGGCAGATGTGTCAGAATAAAGCGATTGAGCAGTTATCTTGCACAAATTCCCTGACGGTTCACATAAACGGTTTTACAGGCTGTATACACTGTAAATTCAACTACAAATTAAATCTCAATAAAAAAGAACGTCTGTCCCTCATATGTACAATCAAGACATTCCATTAAAAGCTACACTTTATGTACAAATCATAAACCTCTTTCGTCAGTTTTGGTGCAAAAAAGAAATAGATATTCACACCGACACTCGATTACAGCGATTGACTAAAGTGTTACTAGGATACAGTTCACTTCGGGAAACCGTTGAGCTTGGAAAAGACAGATGCATTACCTTGTCTCAACAACCGAACAAACAGTCGTACCGTCTGACGAGGACTCGGCTGTTTCATCACTATCAGTGGATGATGACAATCACGGAATATATCCGGACTCAGCCAGCAGAGTGTCAGTAACTGCCAAAATAATGCCAAAGTCAAGAGGAGAGGATCGATTACTAAAAACGATGCAGCAGCTCTAATACGACTGGTCAACTCATTCAGTAGATGACACATTTTTCTTACCGCAATGACTTGTTCCCCACGACTAAAAGATCTGTGATGTTAGTGAGTCCGGTAGTTTTAGGGCAGCACATAAGAGGATCATTAATCTCGGGCCCTCCTGGTATTGGTCAGATAAAGCTGGTAGATTGTAATTAAGCCTATTTGTCGGAAATCCACAGTTGAATTGAAAATTTGGTTGCAGCCTACAAAACCGTAATAATGACGAAGAGGCTCGTTAAATTATAAGTATACTCATACCCTAAGGCTGACAAACCATGGTCCTATGTTGACTCAAATTATACAGGTCTGTCAAATGGGCCGCTTTATTGGTTAACTGATGATACATGCTTAAACTGGTCGGAAGTTTGCCTCATACAACTAGACACAACACACAAAAGCCTATCTGACCTCCGACGTCTATTATCTCAGTACCGTGACCCGGAATTTAGTGTGACCCACAGTGGATCATAGTTGAGTTCAGTGGTTCTTCCAGAATTGCGTATCAACAATAACATCCAACACATATTCACGACCGTTAACCTCCCACAATGCAGCAGCTGAGGGGTAAGATTCGTGATCACATTTAAGAAGACGTTACAGAAAGTTGAATTGAAGCTGATAGTAGGGAAAAGGACTGAGTGCCTGCCATACAACAGCGCACCCATCGACATCGGAATAACAGCCACTGGCCGAAGCACTTCTTAGACAACGGTTGGGCACTCCACTTGTTGCTATACAACTGAAAATCCTTTCAACAGCCCGACATAAGCCAAAGAACTTGCAGTTCAGCAGGCATTGCAGTGCCTGCAGACATTTTACACTTGGAAAAGCAGTATACTTGCGGAATATATACAATACCGGGGAAGTTTTGTTAACATACATCATTGTTAATCGTGAGAGTAATTTTGTCTATCTAGTTCGGGTTGAAAACTTCAGTTGGACAGGTTAGGTCAAGCACTTGAGGCCATGGAGTAAGCAGAGGTAAGATTGTCAGCAGCCACATAACCATCTACCGGTCGATGTTTTATGTGATACATTCTCAGCAACGCTCACATAGTCAGTAGCCCAGGCCAACTCAAACACCCGTGATCCTCACAGATCTTATCGAGCTCGTCCCTCAAACAGTAGTTCCAATGTTAACCCCGTAAAACATTCTCATGAAATCTGACTAAGTTGCATCTGTTGGAAACAAAAGTTCCGGTGAGTACTCACTATTGCAAATGCATGGTGTCCTTTTACTCAATGACCTGATTACATTTTGTTGTCTCAGTAGCGATTAGCCGACTGGCCACAGTGAAACATTTGGCTGCTGTTTTATGATTGACTGAATGACAAATTGGTCATATATGCGGTCATCATGACACATTCTGGGACACCGATCAGATGTATTGATAACCGAAGACGAAATACCAGTTGCCCCACAGTTAGGCACACGGAGAGAAATTTCGGAATCAAAGTCCTTTCACAGGAATTCTACCATCAGGTAGATAGTAAACGGTAGTATAATCCATGAAGCAGGGTAGAAAATCTCAGCTGATAATCTCACTAGTAACTTCACTATTGTACGACAGAGTGAGGAAAATAGGCTTATTATTTACTGCCACGATACTCTCAAGTTTCATTATTGGCTGCAAGTTTCTTCCTGGGAATCATTTCGATATCCATTCAGACTCAGCATGTTCTGGAGTTGCTGAATTTTCACTGACCTGCGGGCTTTTTGCAGTCTATGTGTTGATCAGCAAATGCAATTCCGCTTGTAATCTAGCAGCAGAAAACCGAGGTGTTTGTTGCCGTCTATTTAATTTGTCCTGGCTTAAATACATAATGTCTACATATCTTACAAAAGCTTGATGATGATTACCGAAACCAACTGCTTTCCTGATTGACTCATCATAAATTGTATGGGACTATGAGGAGGATTAAAACAGTACAGGGGCTAAGCGTTAGTGGAACAAACTAGTGAGTACAGAAAATTTGGCTGCAGAATCACAAACAACTGATGCCACACGATTTCCTAAAGAATGTATGGATAATGACTTACTTCCGATGATTTCATCGAAACTTTTTGTGTCCGTACAACATATGGTCCACTGTCAAATCCCTCCAACGTAATGCCAAAAGCGAGGGAGAAATTGGTCAGCAAAATACAATAATTGACACGTAATCAGCCTTAACGCTCTAACACTATCAGTTCGCTCCCTTGAATGGAAGTGGGGATGTTTGGGCTGGATTTTCAGTTGAAAATAAGAAATCGAGTGGTGAACTGAGCCCAACAAATCTCGGGCTCGGTTTCTTGACGAACTTGAACATATTCCTTTGTCACTTCGTGCCAAACTATGTTAGGAGTTTACCTCCAGTTTTCACTGTAGCAGATTCCTGGCTGAGTTTCTGTTTTAAAAACTACATCAACAACCGAGTGAACTAGCCTTATCTTCAGTATTTGACGCGGAATGTTGTGGACTTAATGTTGTGATTGTGTTGTGAACATGACTAGAAGTTACTTAACTGCAGTCTGTTGAAGACGCCGTAAAAAAGCTGGGAACCAAAACAACTGTTCTGTTGACAAAACCTGGTAGGGGATCAGAAGTCGTTCTAGTAAAGAAAGCTATGTATACTAAAAAAAAATGTCATCTGCACTGCATGACAAATCAAAGATTACTAAGATAGAAACGATATGAACAAAACAACAGTTATCCAAATTATTCTGAAGGATGAAGTAACTGATGGACGCTTGCACCTTTGAGCACATCACACTATCAAGGATGATAGTTCCTCGTATGTATGATGTCCACAAAAACGGAGTGCCATTGTGATACATCTCAGACATTTACAGTCCGTTGTATTAGGTCTTAGAGCGATCGGTGTCTGGGATACAGGAACCAAGCAGATTGTAACTGACTCAATTCCATTTATAAAACGACTTTGACAGTGTCAACGCATCCGATTCAGTTAATCTCAGGAAATACAACACAGTTTCATCAGACGTGACCTTGCTGTTTACGAATGTATAGTTAAGACAGATGAATGATTATCTTCGCGATGGCATTGAGAACAGCTGATTTGACAATGACACTCCAAACACCCACTTGAAGGTGTTGTTATTAACTGGGACCTCAAATGTCCAATTTCATTTCAACGGAGATATCTATAGAGAGAATGACGGCATAATAATGGATGCTTTATAGGGTCTAGTGATCAGTAATGCCTAGCAGTCTAACCGGAGACAAATGATCTGCTTCATCTCATCGCAAATTGCTATTTATACAGGAGATACATTTTGTCGAATAAACACTTGCGTTGACACACAGCCATTACAATCTACTTTAAATGGTCTGCCTCCGAACATTGTTTACCATCAAAATAAGAGGGAATAACAGGTTATCGTTTCTAGATGTTGCTCTGCTTTGTAGAATAATTGTATTGCTTTACAGTTTAATTCATAGAAATCAGATAGCGATTAGGCAGTACACACATCTCCTCGGCTTACTGTCGCTGGATTACAAGTGGGACCGCGTTTGCTGATCAACGTACTTACTGCGAAAGTTCGCACGTCAGACAAAACTTAACAATTTTGAAACACGCTAATTTGAATGGATACTGAAACGACTCGTGAATGGAAACTCGCAGCTAAAAGTGAAAGGTCGGATCATGGAGAACCTGACTAATATGCTTATTTTCCACAGTCCATCATACAAGAGTGACACTACTAGTCAGAATATCAGTTGGGACTGTCTGTTTTATCGTTTAACATCTGCCCGGTGTGGGAGTCATACTTCAAAAACAGTTTGTCTAATTTCCCTTTGCCATGAATTTGCCATGAGGTTAGTGAATATTTTTATACTGCTTACAACCGACACCCTTAACTGGCATGCTTATATGCCTTCAGTAGGCTTCCACAGGTTTACTGCATTTGCGGCTGTCTCGGGGGTTCTTATCAGCATATCACATCACGGTCATGGGAATTACTCCGATCTGTTAATGCTACGCAGCGTTTCAACCAGTGGGGGAATACAAAACAGTGGATGTCTAATACAGGCGCAAGCGAATCCTTATAAGTTAAATATCTGAGCAAGTACTAAACCATGGAACTGACTGTCGATAACACCGTTGCCGTTTCAGTTACAGATGCCGGTTCAGACATTGCTGTATGGCCGTTCAAGAAGAGAATTTGCAAAATAGTAAGTTTTCATAGTCTAAACGAGAGGAATATTACTAAACAAGAAAAATGAACCAGATTAATGCAAACCCACCCCCCCATATATGAAAATCCTAGTAAAATTACGGGTAAATAGATTAAAACGCAAAGCGACAAAACAGTGGAACCTACGAACGCTATATAGTGTGTATCAGGGTGAAGCAAACGGATTCGGTTGAGTGGCAACCAGAAGGAATACATCAATACTTTACGTCAATGGAGAGCTGGTGAGTGTCGCTTATGTGGCGTCTCTGAAACGGCAACTTCTGTTAAGACTACGTGTTCCGCGACTGGAGGCGTTAGATTTTTGCTCGGCTGTTGGCTTGCCGACTTGTGTAGAATCATTCCCCGTATTAGGCATTTGGATGTGCTCCGCTTTTCTCCGTATCACGTCTCGGTGAGTTCTGTCAATGTATACATAACCCCAAAAGCAGGTGGACGGGTAGATTGTCTGGGAGCAGAGTTGTTCAAGAACGAACGAACTCAGAGATGAAGTATAGTCCTACGAGTAGAAAGTGGCAATCCAAATTCTGCTTCTAGTCAAGTACGATCAATAACATATTTCATCTTTCGACTTGCATTGTTTATCATGTGATCTCCCGTGTAAGAATAATTGGTGATGACTTGCTTTTTCTGCATGGACTGTACTCAGGAATTGGCAACTTGCTTCTTGTAACGAATAGATGCCAATTCACAAAAAGAACTGAACCTTTTATTTAATCGACAAATGAGAATAAAACACGTTTGATTGAACAACGACCATGAGATTTTATGGAATATCTAACTGAACGGCGTAAAATCGAGCAGCAACTAACTGTCGATCGTTTTGGTCGACATTGTTTTTGTCGGCAACCACGTTCTAATCAATCGAATAAGCCAGAGTAAAATGACAGACTTATCTGGAAGCTATTCTGTGGTTTCCTATTCCATTTACAATATGTAAGATTTCCTGATCAATTTGCCCAATGAAAATAACGCATGCGAGGAGGTACAGTAAATTTAAGTTGAACAGATTTGTTTGCAGCTGCTACACTGAATCACCATTTACTAGTCAACTTTAGTTCATCTAGTGTCAATGGTCAATCCGAACAGACTGCGTTTAAGGTAGTCACAGATCCGATGTCTAACAATGTAAGATCCAGCCACCTTGACGACCAGATGATGGCCCCTTCGTCATCGATGCACGGTTAATCAAAGGTGGTATCGAGTTAGATTTGCACTATGAACGAATATTGGAGAACAGCACCATATTGATCTGAAGAGGAAGCCGCGTCCTTTTTCAAAAATGATAAACAAGAACGACCTACACTGGAACTCAGTGAGGTTTTTTGAAGAATGTCAATATTGTCTCTTATGTTTACAACGCAGAATTGTGGTTCAATGAATACCGTTCCTACAATTCCCACCCAAACCAGAAGTTCATACGTGCTTCTCCTACGGTTGGGGTCACTGACCGAATAGACCAAATGATGTGTTTTTATAACTGTGTCCAACAACCGAGTTGTATCATGTCTCCTGAACATTATTTACAGGCAAATTTGATCACCTGTTTCGTTTTTATACTGCACAATTAATTGCCCAATGCTCAGCACATTCAACTTAGAGACACGTCGACTGGAAATTAATAACCATCTACGAAAGGGAGATGTGTTACGGATTATTTTTATCAGGTGCGAAACCGAAATGTAACGCATCATTTTGAAATGAACTGGACAAGTAATTTACACGAATGTGGAGGTTCTCACAAATTATAAGTACGGTTCACGTAGCGTCGACTTCAAAATATTAGCCGTATAACGGTTGGAAATATTTTGAGTAATTCTCTTCAAAACAGACCATTACCTTAACGGCCTATAATAGTTTTTCCTACACAATAATTGTTCGTGTACACGAGCAAGTTGTTTAAGTCAAAATCTTCAATTGCAGTAAGTCTTAGATGGTCACATTTTGGTCACATTTTAGGAATTACCCAATGTACTTTATGTATCTGTGTAGTTGCACTTAATAGGAAGATGTTTTCATACTCGAACAATAAAGAACAACGAATTTGTCCGACTAGCACTAATCCATTGGTCCTTCGACCAATATTTGGCTTCACGTGCAAGATCAATATCGAACCGAATTATCACCAAAAAATACTCATTCTTGTTTGGCAATCACATTTGCTTTGCTTGCGGTTATTATAAGTAAGTTGCTGAAAAGTAACCACAGACATGCTACCCTAGTTGAATGGATTTTTGTTTTGTTGATTGCGTTTGCTTACGCACGCACGCTCTTCGTCCGCGGGTGTGTCTGGATGCATGCATGACCGTAAGTGTACCAAATCTGAACCGTTAAATGTGCCACTTGGTGCTCTATAAGTAGCCGATCGACCGCCTGTCTAGTCGCTCACGGGCGTAAGTGTGGACGGACCAGCATACCTACAACAGTGCAGGCGCACCTTCATACTCGTGGAATGATTAGGTAACCTAGTCACTGGCCGACGGAAAGCCGCAGTACACCGATAGATCAGAGAAATTTTTGAATCAGCACAGCCATGCCAACAGTGCTGGACCCGGCGCCGTACTCGTCTATGCCATCGCTATGCTCAAGTGTTTGAACAAGAGGTTGCAAAAGCTACGGATGGTTTTTTTACAGACACAGACAAACAATGCAAATAAGTGTTATTCACTTCTGTTAGGTGGCTCTTATTAGGCTTTTATAAGGTAACACTCGCGTTCGCAACTCTCTGCACAGTGGTATGAGCGTTGGTTTAATATTCACCAAAGAACGCAGGAAGTTGTTACTAAGGTTAAATAACTATCCATACCGATCGACTAACCGGCTTTTACAGGACACGGCTCATTCAACTAGTTATTAATTTACTCAATCCAATATAGTCCTATTGAACTCGACATGCTGACTGTTAAGGACCGCACGTTGTTGTCTGATTTGAATGTGGAAAACTGACCACTGGGTTAAGGTTTTGCCGCGGACGTTTAGACGGAAAGGCAAGAATGTAGAGACCTAAATAAGAATGATTCAACAAACGCCATCTGGTCCTCTGAAGGGAGTGAGTAGAACTTTGTGTATCATACCGTTGGAAATATGAAAATCGACTAATGGAAGAATGAACAGTATTCGATGAAGTTTACTTAGGTCAACCACAGCAACAAGTGAGTATTGGTTCTCGAAAGTGCACTGTAGTGAGACCGATAGTCGGGTTCATTTTTATGCCACTGTCCGATCTAAATAACTGACACTGAGATTTCGTTCTGTCTGTCAATGTAAGGATGGACATATTCTGTTAAACTTGTCAGCAGTATACGACTGGGTGTAGTGTCAGTGAACTGCTTCGTTTTCCTTCATGGTTTGTACAATTGCACCGGTCTGGTTTTTGAGAGCGAACGTTCAGCTAGTAGCACAAATTACTAAAGATAACGATGATTTTAAGCATACATAAGAAGCAACTCAAAAGCTCACGACGTGTGGCGCATTGGTTAACAAGAATGGTTGAAAACGAGATGCACTATTTACTCACCATCTTTTAGGATATGTATCTTTTAGGACCTCATAATTTTCTTGTATCCCCAATGCAACGGTAATCCTGGTCATTTCAACATGTACGCCTGCTTCCAAGGGTTCGGGATAAGGTAACTGATTACATTACTTTCTAAATACTTTAATGCCCACGATTCGCCAAATGTGAATCTGTCTCAACCCATAACGATGTTTGTGTGAATAGCTTTTCTCCTACGGGTCGAGTTTTGTATACACCCTGAAGATGTTGTGCAAGGTACATTACATAATAGTGTTCGAGCTGATGCCAGCCAGCCTCGGCCATCAGTTTGTCCACGAGTGTGCATGTATATATATGCTGTGTGTGATCTGACGCTTGAAATCACCTCCGTTCGATTTTCGTTTAACAGTATACCATGAGCATTTGTTCTGTTCACTCTCAGTTGGTGAGTATCCCTCTATGGGGTTTTTATTGTTCGTTGAGATGGCGGTCCAGTACCGACCTCGGAGCGTTGAAAAATCATGGGTATACTGATTACACTCAGTAACGCATAATTCCGCATTAGTGAGCACTGTAGCAAATATTGTCCGCCATTTCTCCCACATCACTGCCATTGCTCATCCGTAACCTTTATCTAATGGATGGTTCACAAAGAAGCTTTGAAAGGGTTGGTCAACCATCAAATTTGAGGTCATTTTGTCGGTGCTCAATCGGTTTGCCACGCAAGTAAAAAGATTAGGATTCAAACGTAAGACGCACTACTGATGGCCTCTGATAAGATTGCCTCGTGAATCCCTGGTTTCCTATGAAATTAACCCATCACTTAAATGCGGAAAATGATGTCAAACCTGAATAAGGCCCATTTGCTTTTAGTCGTTGCAAATTCAATGTATATTTCGGTAAAATTAACATTCTGTGTTGAAAAAATACAAATGATATCCGAAGAT
Source organism: Paragonimus heterotremus (assembly GCA_013368495.1). NCBI lineage: Eukaryota > Metazoa > Platyhelminthes > Trematoda > Plagiorchiida > Troglotrematidae > Paragonimus > Paragonimus heterotremus. The sequence continues at coordinate 42,547 of LUCH01000499.1, forward strand.
AAACTATCGTCAATCTATCTGAGTAAACCATGGTGGTTAAAAAAATTAAAGTAAATAAGACGAACAGAAAGGAACAGACGACCAACTAAATATTGTAAGCCGTCTTCGTTTTGGTCGGTTACTGACTGAGGTTTTCCTTTTGTCCAGGAATAGAATGTTCACTCCACAAAAGCATGGTGATTGGTTAAGAGAGATTCACAACGAAAGTTTAACTGTTAGCCGTAGAAGTCGGTCATATTGAGCACCAAACTCTTGCGTGTGTAGAAAGAATGATCTCATCATCTGCGCAACATTATGTTACGTGTTACTGAGAAAGAAGTTTGTATCCACACCAGTTAACTGTGGATACTAGTGATGTTCAAAATGGGTTTTGTTTCTTTCGATTATATCCTTGTTCGGATGATCATCTCCTAAAACCACGTTCAGTTCAGTGTTACGGTTGTGAACCTCTCCGTCGGTTGATGAGAGCGTCGGTTTGGACTGTATCGTTGTGGTTTGGGCTATGTGATTTGGATGCCTGGATGTCTGTGGCTGATAGCACTGATTCTGATCTTCTTTTGTAGGTACCTGTTTTCCTTGACGTGTAGCCACGTCAGCAGGCAGATCCTCATTCTGACGCGAACAGTTCGAATGTTCACATTGTTGAGGACATTCTTCGCTTAACTGGTGTGCAAACTGGCGTTGACACTGATCTGCATGTACTATCCCAGCCTCCATATTATCCGGAATGGAGGGACTAGAAGCCGTGGCCTTATGTAATCGCTGCCGCCAAAAGAGACCCAGCACGAATAGGATGAGAGCTACCACGATCAGGATTCCAAGTACTCCGAGTACTATTTGGACGACGGATGGACCCACGTTGTCCGCAAATGGTTCACTGCTGCAACCACATGTGGAGAAACAAAAAGGCAGCAATAAATGAATGTAGCCCATTAGCTGAGACAAAAAGATTTGGTCAAACAGAGGATGAAAATGTGAACTCTATACACAAAAAAGATCGTTATCAAAAAGGTATATGAAAAAGTTTGATGGAGAATAGCCATAAATTTCCTTGCTTCTGTCTCTCTTTTATTCCAAGCCTAACAAACACGTGTAGCTTTACATGACGCAAATAACACGGGCCTAGATTAGGTGTATGCTGCAAAAAAATGGACGGGAAATGTCAAGGTTAGACGTTACGGCAGCGAAAGCTGAACTTCAATTAAACTTCGATTAACGTGTCAAATGGATAACTGGAGAGAAACTTAACAGAACCAGGTAGCAAATGACCCTTTAACGTGAGATCGGTGGGTCAACTTGATGACCCGTTGTCTTGAGGTGTCTAGCAATCGATGAGGTTGAATTTCGCAACCTATTTCTTCTTTCTGCTCTGATGATATGGTTAAAGGGAACTCAGTGTTTCAAATTTCTCAAACGAAGACTCCCGGTTTCAAGTGTGCGATCATTGGGTCAGTTGCTTTTGTTACCAAAATGTTGCAAGGTAGCAATGAAACGGTCACGCGTTGATTTCTATGAGGAATGTATCCGATCAAGCCAATTTCCAACATCGTTTGCCAAACTATTGTCTAAGGAGAAATTATCGAGAAACAACATCAATCTCTTGAGGAAATATGCTCGCATATCGATGCCAGTCGGGAAAAAATTAACAAGTTCGTGGAAACCCAACATCGCTTCGGTGGAGTTCATAATGGTTTCTCATTGGTTTGCTGAATAAAGTATGAGATCTCTAAAGATACCCTTGAACTAACGAGATGTAGAACATGTCGCTCTCTTTCACGATAAGCCGTAATCAGCGTGTTTCCTGGTGATGGTTTCAAGTATGTGCACAACATTTCATATACTGTGTTCACACAGACTCAGCTGAAAGTCCTCTCACTTAGACTCAAGTTTAAAATACCGCCCAAGAATGTTAACAAGTTGAACAGACAAGTTCAATTCGAGTGCATATACGACCAATTGAAGGAACTGTTGCTACACCTACTGATGGGGCAGGCTGGCTGCGTGCAAAAATTAATGGATATCTCCAACCAATTTTTGTCGGCGCCCATTCACCAACAATGTTGTTTTAAGCAGGAACACTATCGGGCCATGAAGGAACTAAAAGACATGCAACACCTGGTATTTCTTAAACCGAATAAGAGCTCTGGTGTTGTCGTCATGACCAAGGACGAGTATCTAAGGAAAATGAACACTATTTTGGAAGACCAGAGGAAGTACAGAGTGGACCAAACAGCAGAAAACAGCATATTGTTGGAAAACCAAGTTGTTGGGCAACTTCAGATATTTTTGTTACATGGACACATATCTGAAGCTCATTATAGACAACTGAAACCAGTCGGTACGGAAACACCCCGATTGAGAGGTGCCCAAAATGTGCACAAGGATGGTACACCTCTACGTCCGACCATGTGCATGAACAATCCCGCTTATCATAAAGTTGCTCGTTGGCTAGTAGATATTTTGGATCCCATCTGTAAAGTCTTATCCCTGCATTGTTTGAAGGACTCTTTCGAACTAGCAGAAAGCTTAGAAAACATTTCGGTGAGTACCCAGTTAATGTATTCCATGGAAGCTGATTCTCTTTTCACACATGTTCCCCTCCGTGAGACAGTTGATGTTTTATGTGACTTTATCTCGAGCCAGAACTGTGATATGGGTGTTCCACTAGAATACCTCAAAAATCTTATTTTGTTGTGCACAGAAAACATTCGTTTCGATTTCGAAGGGCTTGCATACAAACAGATAGACGGTGTTGTTATGGGTAGTCCGTTACGCCCTACACTAGCGGACATCTTCTTAAGAATGACTGATCGGCAAGTCCCGAATTATATAAACGGATCATTACTATAGAAAAGTTACGTTGATGATATTTTTTACTGATGTTACTCATTTTAACTTGCTTTTCAACTTTCTTATAAATATTCGTCACAGCCTATCTTTATCTCACGAACTTGAATCGAACAGTAGTTTAGCTTTTTTGGATGTACTCATAACAAGACTTACGGATGGCACGGTACAGAACTCAGTTCACCGCAAAGCGATATGGGGGGTCAATATCTTCAGTTTTCCAGTTTTGCTCCTATTGCCCATACTGACGGCTCAAAAGAAGGATGTTTCCCTATTCTTGCCATTCAAGGGTGATCACCTAGCCAACGATATAAAGCACAAATTGAAGTCTGCTCTGGCGCGAACATATGGGGCTGCGCAGTTGCGCGTATTTCAAACCACCAGAAGACTAGTTCTCTGCAATCGCGAAAGTAGTTTTTCAAATTTTTCTGTCTCCCACGTTGTGTACCAGCTCACTTGCAGTTGCAGTGACGTTTACGTAGGCAGAACAGATCGATAACTATCACAGCGAGTCGCCGAACACATCCCGAAGTGGTTAAAACAACAGATGACGCATCATTCTCAAGTTGGTGCACTGACGGCTCGAAATCCAACCTCATCGGTTGCCAAACACCCTTTAACGTGGCCAGGCATTTCAGACTTCCAGAAAGGATGACAATTTGTTGAACAGTCATTGTAATTCTTTAATATACCCCTTTCACAATTGCCCTTTGCACTTTTCAGTATGTTTTAAGCACATCCAAAAGAATGAAGCATCCTTACGTTGTTTGACACATATGATCAGTTAACCAAACTCAGTTCAATCAAAGTTCGTCTGAGAATTAAACGATGAGAGCTTACCACTTAACATTTACGACACAGAATCATACATCAGAAACTGACTACCAGTCACACGTGGTCTCGTACATGAAACGTTTACTTGCAGGCAATGTAGAGAAAATCAAGAACAGGGCAAATTTCCGCAAAAGAAGTCGAAACCATTGTGGTTTAGGTGTACCGTAGTTATCAACTAGTGGGTCGTCACAGGACAAAAAGCTGTGGCATTAACTAGTGGATTGCATCGGATGAGTTGTGAATAAACGAAGGGAAGTTTCGAGGAAACAGTCTTGGTGGTTGGTTAATAGATATTCATAACCAAAGATTAACTGTTGGCCACAGACGTCAGTCAACTTGACCACCAAACTCTTGTATGTGTGAAGAGAACGATCTCGTCAGCTGCTCATCATGGAAGTTTCAAGAAAACAGTCTTTCAACGTGCTCATAGAATGTGACAACGCCATATGCCGAAAGGCTTTATGGTTGAACCTTCATCCTGTGGAACTTTTCAGAGACTGGGTGGAGATTAGCAGTAATCAAAGGTCTGTTCTATATGAGCCGTGGCTAACTTTGACACCAATTAGTTCAGCATGAAAATTGTTTTTTGGTTGGTTCATCGGGATTGCATGACAGATATGCATGAGTGATTTTAGTTGACAGGATATACAGTTAAAAGGATTCAACCCAACAATATTCGCGTCATGTTATTTACTTTGTGTTTTAAACAACTGGTGTCACACAACATTTCGTAATAAATGGCGGGATGTTTTCGTAGCGGCAGGTTCGTTAAGATCAGCTCATCGGAACACATAATGTTAGTTCACGACCAACTAATTTGAAGAGCCTCAAATTACTCGCAACTTTCGATTATGTTGAAGAAAGTTGATAAATGTGATCCCCGACACTGAAACCGATGCGCGACGGATCACGTGACGCATTTTCGCACGACCTGTTCCACGTCACTTATCCAGTTGGTGTTCATTAGTTCTGATAAAAGAATAGATGTACACTGCCTTCGAAGAAATTGACCATTCAATTACCACTTTGTGTTATCGTATAGCTTGTCATTTATATTAACGATTTTTTTAGGAAAGTCACAGATCTCATCTTCTGAAAGCATTTGCCACCCATGTTCGCCTTATCTTAGCACATATTAATGCTTGCATGCCTCCCACTAATTGTGCTCTTAAATTTCTATTTTTTCTTGCATTCTAATAAATGATTTTACTTTCTTGAACAGGTGTTTAAACTTTTGGTCAGAAGCAGCAGTATTAATAGAGAACAGTTAATACATCTCATTCTGTTTAGAAGAAAGCATCAATGGCTTGACGGCTAATTTCTATTCCGAGACAGTGCAGTGCTTATATAATCCTCAGTGTTCAACACAGTGTTTAGCACAGAACTTAGCTCATCAATCTATCAGCAATGTAACATACCAGTTCAATTGCTGTAACATCTACAAACACAAAATGGTTTGGTGCTTGCCTTAATTTGTGGTAAACGGGATATTAAAAATGACCCGCTGACTAATACAAACGCGACGAACCCAGCTCTTCCTATCAGTGCAGATACCGTGGCAACTAATCACTTGGGTGACTCTTCAACTCTTTCAACATACCGTTACAGGATATGAACCCGAAACAGTTAGCTGTTGAGAAAGCAGTTATAATCCAACGAAATTTGCTCTTTTCGTGCAGACGGAAAACACCGACACAATCCACCTTCTTACCATAAGATTGTTTTAAATGGTTCGTGTGTTTGTTGTTAATGTACACAGTTCATACAAACTTCGTTGATTTTATGTCACAGAGTGACGAAAGTAAATAATTACGTTAATACCTCTGTCTAAACGAAGTGGATAAGGGAGACTTAGTGTCCATGAACTTTCAGGCCTTGCAAGAGCAAGCGACAATTAAAGCTGTAATTAGTGTGAACTCAAGTTTGTCCATTTTGTCACACAGTTAAGACCAAACATGAACACGTCAGTCATTCAGTTATCGATTCAACACTCTTCACTTATGTGTTAGGTGCAACATAAAAAATCTTTGTCTTGTGTTAAGTCCCTGATGGGCAGAGGTAAGTTATCCACAATGCGGGACTACAAAATATGATTTCGTGTACACTGGCACACGGTCCCGACATAAAACGTCAAGTTTACGAGATAGCGTACGCTGTAAATTATTAAATCTAACGCTAGATTCAGTCTCCCTTATGTGCTTGACTGTTCGATGATGTCTAAAACTTATGAAAAGATTTTTGTTCAGCCATGGTCCACACTTTCCGCACTGTCTCTTTTAAGTTATATAAGGAATTAACAACCAAGTATTTGATTGACATTGTATGGTACTCACGGTCCCGTGGGCGCAAACACGTGACATTTATTGGCTCTTCATCTCAACACATACTAGTTGCGTAGACACTGCATACTGACACTCGTACACATACACAGAAGCCGGGTCAGAGAACGTTGATATAGTTGCATGATCAGTTCACGTAGACCGTAGCACGGTTAGTTTCAACAACTGCCGTCAGAGGCAGTTTCATGTTACTTGAGTTTCCGGCCAAAAGAACTACTTGTGAAATCAAACTATCAGTTAAAACTCTCCACAACTGTCGTCAAAATTAACAGGCTCGAGTGAAGTCAACCGCGTCATACTTAGACACAGATACAGTGTTTTTATATAATTACGTCACAGTGGAACCATGGCAATTTAATCGTTCATAACGTGGACGACGGGTCAAGGTAACCGCATGGGCTGTACACCCACCTGAGTACTGGGTGAAGTATTCGATTGAGTTCAAATCGTCTCAACAGCGTTCAAACGGTAACTTGATAAAACAGTGACCATACAAAGCGCCGTCCCCATTTGTATCTACGAAATGTTGATCTTATCTGAACTTGTTACCTGTTCAGTTCGTGATGCTCTACCAGTACTGCTGTGTATAAGCGTCATATATCTGAAATGAAGATGAATAGCCACAGTCACACTAAGCCAGTAACACTGAATCACGTGGGTTCTAACCGGCAGACACCAAAACAACAGTGGGATATACCAACTGAGTGAGAAATTTTCTGTTCGTTTCCATGACATTCATCCTTAAGTCGATGTATCCATGCATTTTAGAATATCAATTGACGTCACAGCAGACACCAAAGAAAAAAGTGCTCAACTAAGCTACTGTAATTCATCCGACAGTGACAAACTGGGAGTCGGAACCTGGCAATATGATTGGAGGCATCCGAAACCGATTAGCTTGTCACAGTGACCGAAGCCAAAGGACGACCGCATTTCAAGCCATCACCTCAAGTGGTTTGCTCTGAACCACCTGCGGTTCCAATCAGACGGCACGTATCCGGTGTAAATCCGAAGGAACAAGACCAGTAGGTATGTGAGTACAATTTTTGTGTCCAGCCAGCCTATGCTAGCCAGGCACTTAATTGGCTAGCACAAAAATAAAACTCATCTCTCGGAAAGTAAACAAAGAGAGAGACCAAAATGAAAAGATCTAAACTGAGAAGAAAGATGTATAGAATGTAATACAAAAAGCATCTCAGTAGAGGATCACTTGTTAATGCATTCTAGAAAGGCGAAGGATGAAAAACAAAATTCAGATTGGACTACGAGAAGAACGGGCGAACCATTCATCACAAAATTACCAATCCATCTTACTGATGCCTCTTTGAATGACGTTTGCATCCAACTTCATCTAGGCTGTCACTCATTACGGAGAAAAATGCACGTGACAAACATCGTTGTGACAATAGGATAAGCATTCTACCTTCATTTTATTACGGTTGTTCATAACAAACTTTCTGCGTCAATGGTCAATGACTGTGACTCGAACGTAATCTTTTCGAAAACTTACACGTCACTCCAGCTTATGACAACCTCATTACTATCGAGCCGAAAGCAATTATTTTCCCAAACAAGTCAGTAAATCGCGTTAGATAGAACCAGATTGAATTTACTCTGAGAAATCACTTTAGAAAATGATTTTTGTACACAACTACAAAAGGCAATCTCTGTAACGTAGTGTTTACAACGGTCTGCTGTCATTTCGCTTTAGCGCTTTGATACTTCTGCCGGGTGCACTTCCGGTGATAGGCTATAGTATGCTGAGGCTCAAGCCCCGCCACATTCTCTTCAAGACTACGGCCAGTTCTTCGTCAGACTTTCGTATCTGTGTGTGACTGCAGAGCCAGTAAGCATTGCATGCCCTCAATGAAAATGGGAACTGAACTGTAGGACAACCCGTCCTGGAACGTAAACTCTGGATGAATTGGCCACGTTATGTTGATATGCGATATGTGAAAAGCGGTGTTGTCTTCTGAAAGATTACGACATCTAAGCAATTTGAAATACTCCAAGACAGTAGTTAAAATTTAAACGCTTGAACATATGAGTCGGAGTTTCGATTACCATCTGGTGTGTCCAGTCTACCCCGTCTGGAGACTGGAACCACCCATATACGAACAACGACTAGTCACAGTTAGTGCATGTGCTGAGGTGCACTTAGCCCTTCCAAGGTAACACGAGCATATGCCCAGTGCAATTGGCTCACCTACCCGATTCTTCTCTCATTAACAAATTAAACAAAACCTCATCAATGATTTCGAGAAACATTATTTCCAGCCTGGAATAAGCGATGCTAGAGTCATTTTTAACAGAACCAATTAGATCAACTCACTTTCCTGCAGCCTGACTTGAGGAAGTCTTTAGAAGTCAGTCGCACAAGTATTGTGGAAAAAATGTCGACTTTAGGTGTTGCCATGAGCTCTGAAACTTTCTACTTTACCAAACAGTTATCGTTGTATTTGTTGTTCATTTGCCTTATTAAAACCACTCATAGCTCTGTTCGCTTTGTTTACACTATGTGCTTTCATTTTCACAGAAACGTATGGCAGCAATCTCAAACCTATAGGATAGTTCAACAATCCCGCGTTCGTTCAGGTGCATCTTTTGGAATGATACACATCTTCTTTTCCTAAAAGTTCCGCATTTATTCATTCTATTTTTGTGTGATTCATTCTAGACACAGTTCTTTAAAACGCTATTAGACATATGGGTATTTTTTATACCAGCTGTGCCTTTATTTTAAACACTAAGTGTCGTTTGGTAAAATAGAAGAAACTTATTGTTAAACTCTGAGTCAACTACACAATTTTGTTGCTTACTAGTGTTTGATTAAATATTTCTCAAAATTTTGCAGGGTTTGCTTTACCGTCTGATGCGATATTTGCTGACCTTATTGTGATATTCCATATGTTCACTAATGAGCTATCAACTGACCCAAATATCAACACTTCAAAGCCATCCATATTGCTGTTTAAACCTATCGTTCGGCCATGCGAAATGGCACGTATAACTCGCTTCATTGGTATACAACACCCCTTGTCAACAAGTTCAATGTTTCCACATTAGCTAATCCAGGATAACCCGTGCGTGACAAAGGTCAAATTCCACCACTTCATGTTTGTTTAACCTAATGGAAAACAGTAGATAAAACAAGGATTTCCCGATAAACGTGAGGTATTTTCTGATCAAATTTAGGGTGGTACATTGCCGTCTGTAAATAATCAAAACAATTCAGAAATATTTTTACTGCGGCCCTTTGTGTCCCAGTTCAGTAGAGTGTCATTAATCGAAGTGAAGTAAAAAATAATAATAACAATAACACCCGAGTTAAATAATGTTATCAACAAGGATAACCCGTTAAAGTTATTGCGAAATGCGTGACATTTGGAAAGGTAACACATGCCAATTCTTTCTAACCACTCGTCTCGGTCACTAGTTAAATTATTGGAGAGTGCCCTCCTAACGGTCAGATTATAATTTTAATTACCCCATTAAAACTTTCTGCCAGAGAAGCTGAACACAGGTATATAATAATCTACCAACTCCGTAAGTATTCGAGTAACCTGGAACCAAACATCTCTAACCTCGGGGGAATTACTAAATCCCATCTCGAACTATGCTAGCAGAGGTTGGAATCGCTCGGGGAAATGCACGGAAACGCACAGTCTAGTTCGCTGAGGCTTTGATTATCAAGCGTCACAATTCCCCCTGTGTGTTCAAAAACAATTTGTGTTGATGTTGCGACCACCATGGTAGTCGGCCTTCGCTTAATTTTGATTTCTAGTTTTCGTGTCCGTCTATTTAATCCCTTAGGCTATAACTTCCGCTGTGTGGAATTTTGACTGATTTAAAATTAGTTACATGTCCATGTTTGGCCAGAATGCACTATATGGTTGTTTAAAGCTTTGTGTACGTAATGCTAAAAATTATCAAAACGTTTTGATACCACAGTGTAGATTAGTTGCTCTGTCAACCTGGATTAGTGGGCTTCCCAAATAATGATAACTATGCTCAGTTTCATCCATTCTCAAATAAGATGACTACAAAAGTCTCGCCAGTTAATGACCGATCGCATAATTGTTCGTTACCTAAAGACCATGGGGAACCTGATTGATAGCCGGTTGCTCAAGTATTTTGTCTGATTTGTAGTGTTTCTGATAATCAACATGAGGTTCAAAACCGGTTTTTGCACACTACCAGTTTATTGAATGTTCCGGAAGAACCAAAACAGAGGTTGATGAGATTACACTGATGGATGTTGTCTTTGTACATTATTGCAAAGAAGTCAGCCAACTTGAGCAATTGACGTTGTGTCAGATGCTTTGTAAGTATGATGCCCCCGACTACCTCCAAGCTAAATGTTGTGATATAAATACGGACGGCGCACGTACTAACTGGTTCTGTGCAAACCAGCAGTACTCCAAAGAATTCTACCTTAAGACATACGCTTTTGTTTTATACACTCCAGAATCCTATAGCTTATCAACACATTTTTACTGTTGTGTACAGATGTCATCACAACTTCACGTGCAATAAGTAGTATGATAAAGACATAAATGTAGAAGGATAACTTGAAATGCAACGTAACTCTCGATACCAATACCAGTGAACAAGATTTAAGAACAGTAATCTCGACTGAACATGCTCTATCACTCAGCTTTGCACCACTAACGAATAGGTGCATCCGATGCTTGGGTTAATAACTGTGTTGTCTAAAGCTTTACAACAGTAGATCACGCTCCTTCAATTTAAGTTAAGTTTCCGAGCTAACCGTCGTTATTTTTGGAACGATAATGTCCTTTTTGAAAAGGTTCACCAAAGAGTGACAAAACAGTCAAAAAGCTGCAAAAATGGGATAACTTTTAATAAACTATCGGCATGCTAAAGAGAGGTAAATCCTGATATATAGAGTCTTATGTAAACTTCGCCACCCATTCAAAAATTTGCTTTCACGTAGTAAAAACAACGGCCTTACAGATAACTTGCCAACACCGCAACATCCAATAAACCGCATAACTTGCAGAGGCGAATATTCCGCGTTCGGATGTATTTAGTGTGAAGGAAACCACCAGTGGCTGTCGTAAAGATAACCTGATTAGACGGATTCAGGTGCAAATATGAAACTCTTGCGAAACATCAAGCCATTCTACAAACAGTTTGACCATCGGAATTGCCGACTTAGAATGAAAACGAACTTGATTTCATACCTGCTCGTACTTCTTCATTGAAGTATGCTGGTTTTATACCTAAGAAGGTAAAATCGAGTTGTATTTCTACTCAGTTTCCCCTAGATTTTTATCATTGTTACCATTGTTTCTGAACCATCGAAGCAAGTTTTAATGTAAACCAGAATTCTCAGCCACCTACTACCTTCGCAGTTCCCATGAACTCTATAAAATAGGAAAGCGGGATTACAGTAGATGGCGCCGTCATCAACTTAAATAGGACTACCGTCGTTTACTGTTTGCCATGGTTGCTATACAACCACAGAGTGAGTTCACAACCATCCTTCAGATTTTCAATGCAGCATTCGCTTCACTGCGTTTCACCTCAGAAGAGAAATCTAACAATGAGTTCCATTTTTCACATTTTGAATTGAGCAAATATCAAGACGGTGCATTCACTAGGTTAATGTATTGCAAATCTACGTGGACAGGTCAATGAACCAACTTCAACAGTTATGTGCTATTTAAACAGAAACGAACCCTAGCCCAGTGCCTGGCAATTCGAGCAAGAAAGATTTGTTCGGATGACGCAGTAGAGCAAGAACTGAAAACGGTTCAAAATTTATTGAATGAAAACGGCTATCCAGGGCTATTCATCACTTCAAATGTGAAAGCTAAAATCCCGCAGCTGGAAAGAAAGCCGTGTTTAAAAATTCCCGTTTAAAGAAGACACTGTAGCAGATCAGTTCAACCGGTGCATATACCGGTTACTTGGACATACATTTCCAGCAGCAATCTTAAGAAGTCGGTCCACAACAATGCCAATGTTAAAACTGAGCTTGAAAGTCAAACTACCAGTTCATGATCAACAAATACTCGTGTATTCATTTTCATACTGTTGTTGTACTGCAAAATATGTTGGTCGTACGACTAGGCGCCTGTCAAAAAGAATCTCGGAAGATCAACAAGCTTGGATCAGAACTGGTTGTCTTAAATCAGTCACTAGCGCCAGTGTTGCGCATATATCTGAGTCCAGCCACCACGCAGACATCAGCAAAGCATTCAGGGTTGACTACAGAGTTGCCAACACAAACAAAACAGTTCGTCAGCGTATTTTAGCAACCGTCGGATCGACTGCTATCAGATTACGTGACTGTAAAATGTGCTGTCAGTCTTTACAACTTCCGTGGCCTCGGATCAATCACATTCAGTCCAAACACACACAAACACTTGACTCTGACCATGTGACAAAAAGGCTAGTCAGCTTCCGGTCCGCATCTAACCCATTGTTGTGTACAGTCTAGCAGTAGCCTTTATTGTCATTCGTCGACAGTCACTTCTTGTTCCCTGCGGTTTGTCTTATGACATCTTGATAAAACCTGCGTAACTACACTGACCTGAGGAAGAATTATCGAAAACAATTGTTCGTCATACTGTGATTTTTATTTTCGTTAGAATGTTTCGCTCTCCATTTTACATCTTTTGGCGTGAACCATTAAATGTTAGATCAAACCCGTTTGAGTCCCACCACAGCAGTTCCAATTGAAGTTGGGCAATAAATCATCAGGTGAATCAGGTCTGGTATCCAGTTATTAAGTGATCAAGTGACGATGTTTGAACGACTCACAGTTTAAGGGACAGATCAATGTCATTTATCTTACTGAGTAAAAAGCTGACGTGACTAGTTGTCGCAACGTTGGGAACGAAAAACTAATGGCCTTAGATAGCTAAAGTGTTGGAGTTCACACAACCCATTTTTGGTCGAAGAATGTTATGATACTCTGAGATTATATATGTTCAATGCAATCAAGGAAGAATCGTTAACACCAAACTAACTAAGTTGAAAATAGCCCCAGGTATAACAATTCAAATAAGCAAGCCATGGTTATAACGATTCTTTGATTCTCACTTTCCAACCGACATTCCACAACCGGCTTCGTCCTTGTTTGAATTCGTTAATTAGAGATAGTCGGAATGGAGGATCGAACCAGCGAATCCGTGCGGTACGAGCCAAAACATTTATCCGCATCGATTTCGACAGGGGATTTCATGCGTAATCGAAACAGAACATGCTTTTCACCCCGATTATGTGGATAAACAGTCAATCCCTGATTGTAAGTTTTTTGCTGGGGCTCTGGTTGCAAGAGATCAAAGCCGAATTCATAATGCGTATTTGATGCCAACAGATTTGTTGGACTACTGGATAAGAGCATTGGCTCGTAAGAAGAAGGGTTGTTGTTTCGTTCCCTCACTCAGACCAACTCTACTTGATGAGTCCACAGGAAATGACAAAACCTACCGTTCAGTGCTGAGGTGAATATGACCGTCAAAGAATTTTTTTATATGCAAGTTCGAACCTTTGCGGTTGCGGTCAGTGTAAAATGCTGGCAAGCCAAGGTGGACTATGTCTTTACACACAAACGGAGTTAGAAGCAAATCATAGTTTTTAATAAACCATGTTTAACTTTTTCAATGTTAAGTGCGCCCAACAACCCCAGATAGCGAAATAAACGAACGATGATTTTTCAGTGATTCAATCATTTCGTGCCGTCTCAATTACAAGTCATACCAAAGTACAGACGTTTTACTTGAACAGGTTGCGGTCAACTAAATTCGACTAAAACATCGGGAATTTTTTGGATAAATCCAACACCAATTTTTGCTGATTTTGTTCACAACGACATTGGCGGTCACGGTTAACATTATCCGTTTCAATGAAATTTACCAAATGCTGTGTCTCATGAAGCGCCACAACGGACGATCTTCCACAGTGACCAGTAACCCCCTCCGAGTGACAAGTGGTAAATTAAGCATGTCGCATACTTGGCTACTGCGCCAGAAGACTCAGAACAACAAGGACTTCAGTGATAAAGTAAACTCATTTTTCAGAAAAAACTACTCTTTTATGAAGAAACTAGTCTTCATATTACTGACTATCATTGAGCTCCAGTCATAGTGCATCTTGATTGAACTGTTCGTTACTACCACCTGCCATTATAACCCACGCAATTCGGTTGTTTGAATCAGACGCACTTTCAAGCTAACTGTTTCGCTCGTCGTTTCTTACTAATAAATTTGATGTAGTAATTGATCACTGTTCTACCGTGATGGCGTTGATTCACCCCAGTCCGGCAAGCAACAGCTTATATAAGCGCCTTTATTGTTTACACGTTCTCAAGAGATAAAACCGCTTCAGTCTATTCTCAGTGCAAAGTTTCCTCTTGTGCTGTTCTAGCCAGGTTTCTGGTTATGCTATCGATGCAATTAACCGGTTCTGACCAACCTCCCTGCGAATTTTAACACCACGCCTAACCTGCTTACGTCTATGTTTATGCACAGGTCGGCACATGAGACAAACACTACTTGGGTAATCACAGGTATAGGTATAGTTTTGCTAGGCATGATGACAGTTCCCCGATGCTATAGGCGTTCTTAGAAGTTTTGCCGAGTCTTTCAGATATTACGTTAAACGAGGGTGTGTGAGTGTCATGTCCACGTAAACTGTTTTATACAACATTACAAACTGATTAGTGCTGACTGCAGATTTTTGTGATTTCAAATGGAACTTCCTACACTTCCAAAACTTTAGTATATCTGGAGAAAGCAGAAGTGAACACTTACTGCCAGCCGCGATCTGAGCAAGTCAGCTGATATCAATCAGCCATAACAATGAACATTGTCTAGTAGTGTCAGGTTTGTCCAGATGACCTGGGTGTTGGAAACCACCTTACTCTTAACAGTGCAAATCAACTGCAAGCAATTTGCTTGCCAACGTTCTAAGGAATGCTTTTATTAAGTATGAAGTACTAGGCATAATTGTTCCGAACAGAGATCCCGTCTGAGTGTAAATTATTGAGGACCTATCATTCATGAACCAAAAGGATTTGACCCCGGCGTAATATGTGCCTTCTTACAACTCCTCTACTACAAAACCTTGACTTGGATCAAAAACTACATATCGACAGACTTCCATTAAGCGAAAAGGCTTGTGAAGCTCCAGTGGAGAAAAAAAACGATGAATACACAGGAACAAATCCATAGAATCTAGGTGCAAAAAATGTCAACTACAATGCTATTGACATAAAACTGGCAGAACTGAATGATTGGCATATAGGTGAGAAATACATCTAGAGGGGCGGGAGATCAACAGTATTAATACCTCTTACCTGCTACAAACTAACACCGCATCCTTAGATGAACATTATGCTTATCTGGCATCTTTCCTACGGTCTACTCGTTAACGGCTATTCACCTTCAGATAGTCCACAGGTTAATTTTAAAAAGACTCAATTTCAAACAATCTCCACTTCGATTGGATTCAAACCGACAACATAAACAGCATTCCCGGGCACAGCAAGTACTGCACCAGCTGAGCTACAGTGTTACATTGAAAACTAAGAAATTTCGCATTTGAACCCAGTGGAAAACTCAGCCCCTTTATCTGATATGAAATCCATCACATAATGCAAAAGACCGTCCAAGCCACACTTCCCAAATGCTTGCCGCGTCTCGGCATGCGGTTTCCGTGGCTGACACGAAAACATTCAAGTTGTAGATTTTCTGCAGTTGAGTCTTTTCTACATTATCAAACCTGTCACATTACTTATCTTTGAGGATATGCTTTGTCTGACTTTGAAGAGGTGATGTGACTGCTATTCTGACTTATATTATCATGTCAGCTATCGCCCATGCATATAGCCAACCGGACCGGAATATCTCGTTGCATAGCATTTTCGAAAGAACGCTTGAATAGAAGTAAACAAAAGTCAGAAAATAAGCAGATTTCAACAAAGAGACGGTGATTTCCAATGCTCTGCTGGCGCAAACCTTACAGGAGCAGCACTTTCGCAGATCCAAAAAATAGTCAGAACCAGGTAGCTGTCAGGAAAGAAAGCACAAATTTTGTCTAGTCGCTTCATATTTGCGTAAACACACTCGTTCCTTTCTACTGATCAGTTGGGTCATCGTTTTCGAACACCGTTCATTCTTTCACCACTCTTTCTATCTATCACCGTCGCATCTGGCTAGAAACTATGGCCTGAATATCATACACAAGTGACAAATCCGAACGCTGTACGTAGTATGGCCTCTCCGTGAGGATGGCAGCATTTTGTTGTAAGACAGGTTGAACTGCTGTACACAGCTCTGTGGGCCGGTTGGATCATTTTGAAATACCAGATAGTGTTTGAGAAAAAAATTTACAATAGGCAGACACAGTAAGCTGATCTAGCTCATACCACTAATTGTAAAATCCAGAAGGTCCAATTCATTTCATTCACTTGATCAGATATCAGCACGTGTTTGAACCAAATCATCATAATCATCTTGTAATTTCAGAATGTTCATGCGATCGTTGAATCACTCGTCGTTGAAGCTGTACAGGCGTAATCTTCCACTTAACTTCTTGCGACGAGATCATTATCCACTCTTGAAGTTTTAGTCAATCGTTAGGTGCTCGTCTGTGAAAGTTAACATGCCATAACTCGAAGGAACTGCAGCGAGCACACATAAATGAAGCTATAGTCATCATCAGTGCTAAGAAATAAGCTGTATCGACAACGAATTTCGCTAGTGTATATATACGAGCACAGCAAATTTCGAGTATGAGCCGTACCGCTAAATGTCATAGCAGAAACTGCCCACCCATACAAATGGTACATATCCACTTCGCCTTACAGCTTGTTCGAGAGTATGTCTTAGAAACCTAGACTCGTGTTAGTTAAGAGTGGAAGTCTGTATACGATGTGTAACTTAGAAACACGGTATGATTTGCGTAACACCTTCAGACAGTATATTTGTTGTAGTTCGTCTACCAGTGATTGTGTCATACCAGCTGGATCGATCGATGCGATCGAGTCCGTGAATGTGTGAATCACCACTCCAGTTAGACGCCGGATTAGCTAGGGTGAACAGGCTGACAACGAAACGAGGCGCGATGTCGTAACTGATGCTACGATTAGTGAACCGGCGGCTGAAAATACATTTCAAAGACGTTAGCAGACGAGCCATAGTTGTGCTGACAGGTAGAAACCTCCCAAAAATCCATAAGAACAGAACGTTTCGTAAATGGATCTGCCCACTTGTTAAAGCTTATTTTATCTCGCTCTCTTCCGCGGATACTACGAAGGCCGGGGCTCGCAGTGCACTTATGTACCTTCCCAGTGTTAACACAGAAACAGTGTAGTATTAAATAATCAACTCTGATGCCGCGTCCGCATCATTATTGACCAGTAGTGTAATATACTTCCAATGTCACAAGATCCCTGTTTGTCTGTTCAGCAGAAAACTATGATACCTCAAAAGCTAAACGTTAACACAACTTTTGGTATGTGCGGATCAGTTGTTGCCTAATGCTTGGTAGAATTAAGAGAGCATTTCAGTTGGTCTAATGAATTCTGTTAGCATACTTACACTACTTCTTTATTTTTTTTATAAACGCTTCAAGCTTGACTCATATGCTGTCCAGTCTCCATGAGCTTCTGAACGCTAGGTTCAGTTTTAGATCGATGGCTTGATGTTCCATTAAGTTCATGAAGTAACATGATGCTTCCGATATCTTTGGATTTAACTTGCATCTCATCTGTCAGTAATAGGCTGCCTTTTTCTACAATTGCTAACTACCCCATATTTAAGAAAGAATTCATCTCGTTTTACTCATTTTCACGTTGCCGCTTTGCATATACCGTTTTAACTTCGCGCATATTACGTGATTTCACAAACAGACAGGTTGTATTTGGTTGGTTTGACATAAACAATGAACTACAGTCTATTTGAACAGCTGATTGTTCGCCTGAAGGAAAAAATTACACTCAGTATCTAAAATATTCGATCTGCTTTTATCCATTATATCATTTTAGCTCATCAGTCATTGATAAACTCTTCAAATATAGTGAACTGCCAAATAACACACAAACCAGTCAGTCAGTCAAAATAAACTGAGCAACTACAATGCAACCGATTGGTTGTTTGTACAAAATCTACTGCTAATGCCTGATTATCATAAGTCTCACTCAGCGCGAAGAAATTAAGTCTGATGTTGAGACAAAACACATCTCTTTTACATGTAGGCGTTAACAACAGCATTATTAGGCGGTCGGGTATGACCCACCTCTATATTCAAGGCACAACCAACTAAAATATTACACTTATTTTTTCTCACAAGCGAGCTTAGTGAATCATGCTGTGTGCGTGATTTAACTGTTTAACTAGAAGAAAGTAAATGAAAGCGAGGGATTAAGAACACGATGGCTAGTTTCGTTTCACTAGTGTAGCAAGTTGAGCTAAGTAAAACCGGTCACGTTGCTCCCTATTTGTTTGGTTCAGGTAGGATGGCAGAGTCACTGTATGAGGATGTCTCATATACTAATACCGTAGGTCATCCAGGTTCGAAATGAGTAAGGAATGATCAAATGGATCACGCCTTCTTCTCAGGCTGAGCAATTTTACTCTTCAAGAATGTACACTGTCAACGAACTTTTTGCCAGAAACCCATCTGCTAGAAAGAAATAGTCTTTAGTTGCTACACAGACCGTGCATAGTGGTTGAGAAGATCCGCAGATTACTTCAGCGCTTACTGACTTGCTGAGGGTGTGGTCCCTTAGTTGACTGGACTTTACATTCTACGTGGTACAATCCTTATGAATTGAGGTAAAATATCTAGTTATCGATTTAGTCAAGCCAAAAACTAACCTGTCCGGTTTTGTATGTGACTGTCCGTTTTAATAGCACGTTAATTTGTCGTAACTGTTTCTCAGTTCTTATTGTAATCATCAACAGATTATATGATTACATAAGAATAATATTAATGCCTGATAGATTATTTCTGGCAATTAGTTTTAAGATCATCGAGGTACCTTCAGTTACAAACGACAACCACTGATTGTATGGTCACATGTGCCTTCTGTTGCAGTTCTTATTTCCCACAGACTGAAGTCGATCAGTCACCCGATCGATAGCATGTATTTTTCACGGCCTTAGAACGGGTTGAAGAAATCTCGAAGGCAAAAGACAAACGCGGTCTACTTGCCTTCTTGTAATCCAAACGCCACCGACCAAACGGTTCAGTGGAAAACTGTCTGGATTAATAATCTTGTACTTGCCCGTGGGTATTGGGTTTGGTTTCACGGTTTGGCTTCTGCGGTGACGATTAACTTATGTTGAACTCGTCGTCTGCCGCTTCATTAGTGGTCGTTAGAATCAACTGCTTGTTCCCGGGCAGCTTGCAGTGTGTACTGAGGGTTACCAGATTTAGGTCTCCCTTGTTAAGTTAAGTTGTTTATAACAGTTAACAAGTCCAAGTTCACAAAAGTTAACATGATCCCCTAGCTGCTCATAGAAATTCTCGACTTAGGGTGCAGAGTACATTTCCGACAGAGTGTCTGATGAGATACTTTCGTTTCTGTCAACACGAATGGTTTCAGCTGACCTCGTATGATTATAACATATATCATCAAAATTACAGCGCTTATCAGTCCAGACAAAACCACATTCGGTCTCGAGAGCGAATCGCAACCAATTGTTCAACACAATGTAAGGTCATTCTCACGAGAGTGATTGCATGATAAGATCGGTAGAAACAGCTCAACTGGTAGAGCACTTGCACTGTTTGGACATGCTGTTTTTATCGCTGGTTTGAATCCAGCCATGACTGTTCACAACTGGGTTCCATCTAAGAGGTTATAAGCTATCTTTAGCAATCAGTCAATCTAGTGGCGAAATCACTGCAACTCGCATATTGTGCGTCGTCTATTTTCGCGTGGCTGTTGCATTTAACTATTGAAAGCAGTCTGGCTACAACACAAGCTAATTTGAAGCTCTATTAACTGGTGAATCAGGTCTCTTCGTTTATGTGGGCGCAGGTGCAATCGTGGATGCTGATGCAGGCTCGTCCCTACTATTCTGAAACTTAAGATACAGAACGTCTAAGAGATGTTATCTTTAAAAAAACAACTAAACTTTAGTCTGGTACTAACATTTGGTTGAAACGTTTATGGGATTACGAAAACTCTGATCACTTGCAAGTGATGTTCAGTTTGTGCTAGCCAACGTCCTGTACTACTTACTAGTAATCACAATACTCCTATTACGTCAGAATGTTTTAATGAATTCAACTAGAACAGTAAGTCTAATCGCCAGGCCATCGACTGGAGTTGACAGGGCAGTAAATGTGTCTACTCTCGAAATGGCTGAACATTGTGAACAATGCTCAGAAGGCAATATGTTTG
Organism: Paragonimus heterotremus; assembly: GCA_013368495.1. NCBI lineage: Eukaryota > Metazoa > Platyhelminthes > Trematoda > Plagiorchiida > Troglotrematidae > Paragonimus > Paragonimus heterotremus. Next base: position 62,956 of record LUCH01000499.1, read on the forward strand.
TGTTTGTGTTTGATAGTTCGATTGTATTCATTGTGAAACGGATGGCGTAGTGTTCAACACAGAAGGATAAAATGCAGTTCAACTGGTCAGAAGTTGGCATTAATAAATACAGACTATCTTGCTGGCCCGTCAACAATTATTTCATTTCAACAAAACTGTAAAGTTATTGTAAATCTTGGAATATCGACTTAAAAGATCAAATGTGTCTATCGGATTCCATTAGCCTTTATTGTTCACTTTTTGTCTGTTCAAACTGGCGGTGATGCAACGGTAACACGTGACTCTACAAGCGGCCGATGCGGGTAACTGAATGTGCATTGTACCAGCAAAACATGCTCGTTAATAAACTTTGTTTACTTTTTTCTCAAGAGTGCCAAACTGCTTTTTGTTTGGGGTGCATGCTTTACGCGCTTTGCAAATACGTTTAAGCATTCGATTTCGGCAAAAACGAACTATTTGGTGTGTGTAAAACGATTATGACTTTTGTTAACAAGTCATGAGAATTGGGTCATATATAAACAGCCAGGAACGTATTCGAAAGAAGGTTTTGAACGTTGTGCACGTTTTCACATCGCATTAAACAAGATATTTTACATGGCGCTTTTCCCGTGTTTATCATCGTATATTATCATAACTGCGCAATCCTATCCTACATGTCGTATTGAAGTGCACAACTTGATTTGTGAATTGTTCTGCAGAAAGTTCAAAGCAATTACTAGAGTTAAATTTATATACGCACATTCCACGAATCGAAAATTTAGATGACCAGGAGTGTCAATCTTTATAATCTACTCTAAAGAAACAAGGGGATAATCGATACGTTTGGTAACTGAAACGTATTCGTGAATCTGACCATCGATGTGTAAGAAGAAACGGACACTACTACCAACTTCGGGTTACGTGAGCAGTTCGATTTAACAATGTCAGCAACATAATCAAGCCATTAATGAGAATCACAATTTCAGTCCCTTTGCCGATAAAGCTACGTAACTCTTATGAGATCTATCAAGAAAAAGTCTCAGGCTCTGCTGTGATGATTATCACATATCCAATATTTCGGAAGAACAAGCGAAAACACACGGTAAACAAAACTGAGCTCAGAATAACAAATTGTTTATAACCTGTTGAACGGCATTTGATGTCGAATCTCACGTGAGATACAATCCAACCTATCACGTAACCCTACCCCACTGCTCCACCTGGATAACAGTATTTGGTAAGGAAGCATTAGTACAGGGTGGGTCGTGACCAGTACGCAAAATATGACGCACATCTTCTTCCTAGTATGTAGACTCATATTGTACTAATTATAACGTTGAACATCCTACTGTAAATCATAAAACGTGTGTGAAAAATGTGGACTTTGTGGGTTAGGATACCTAAATCAAAGAAATGTGAGCCCATTATTGAAAAATCGTTGAGATAGATTGAGTATTCATAGTTACGCAGAGGGTAGTCGGCTGCCTGATCAGTTTCACATTTGGGTTGCAGACGTCCCGTCACCAAGTGAGATGATGTCAACAGCTCAGAATTTTGTGTGTGTAGGCGTAAGAGTGGAGGTTGATGAATTTTGGTGAATGGTCGTTCTTACTTACAGAAGTAAGGCGATCATTCAACCTACACTCTGACTGGTTGTCTACTGTTGAACTTTTGACTTGAGGTCTGGTTGACGACCTGCTATTCCTGTTGAATTTTGTATTTGAATTCTGAATGATTTAGCACTGTGATTTGTTCGACTTCGAACTTCTGGCTGACTGGTGAAGCATTGTCCAGTTGCAATCATCGATCCGGTTCGTTTAGGTTGATTCTAACTTTTTTTACCATCTTTGTAGTATAATCTCGTTTACATCTTCTAAACTCTTTATACCTGTGTCAGCCCATAGACTATGTTCAGTTCGGTGTGTTTTTCTTTTAAAACCAAATGATGAATATTGCACCACGGATTTCCTTGGGTGCCCAGGTAAGCTGTATGTCCATTCTGATCCTTGTGGACGGAGATTAGCGGAAACAAAACATGTCCGCTCACGGCCAGTTCTTGTGTATGCATTCGTGTAGATAATTTTCGTCTGGTTTGGCTGATATAATGCTTCTCGCAGTCATTATATTTGATCTTTCATACAACTTTACTTTTTTTTATCTATGGTTATGATTTGTTCCACTGGTGTACAGGGTTATATTCGTAAGCAGACTGACATTTATTCGAAACTGCGCGTTGGAACAATTGACTAGAATTCTCTTTGAATGGACATCTGAGGATTTGCTGCGAAAATCTGAAGAAAAATAACGAAGTTCCTTGTGAGCCGACTGAGAGGACTGGTTCATAACCATTCAACAGATTCACCCGTAATTTAGGGTAATATGCTGGGCGCTGTCACAACCACCAGCTTGCAAATTCATGCGGTGAATTAGCGGTGTTTGATAGGTGAAACGTTCGCTATCCTGTGAATATGTTCGCATTTTGTACGAAAGTTCTTCTTAATGACTGGAATAAGTAATTGAGTTTGCTGTGAGAATTGCAGGTGTAGTGAGTTGACTAGATATGCCAGTCTAAGCTAATGAATTTTTAACCATTTGGTCAAAAAGTGACTGTTGTAGCCAACGGTACTTACTCCAGCCCTTGTCCACCAAACAAACAAATGCTTTATATCAGAAAATCCGACACTTGCAAATAAATCGTAAACGAGGTTAGGTGATAAGCATAAAAACAAAACTGCTTGGAGATTGTAGCTTTTCACTTCACTAAAGCCCCCTCAGTCCTCTCAGAAGCCGTAGGGGAAACTTGTCCCTTCGTAGCCCAACCGTAAACTGGCTATCAATTTTAGTCCATCAACAAGGGAGATTGAACAAACGTTGAGTTTCAGCTGCACCGAAACAGGAATTCTGAGCCACATACACTTATATTTCCGTCATTCATTGGATGGGCTGGGAAGTTATTGAACACACATGACAGATGATCCTAAGATTTGTGTAGTAGAATTATTTTAACTTTGGAATTTGTCACACCAACCAGGGGTAATGACCATGAGGAGTTCATCAGACTAGCTGAGTTGTCTTTATTAAATTGTGTAATGCGAAATTGAGTGAAACAGTAAACTACTTGTAACTATCTCCAGCATGGATTAACGATCATTTACGAATTTCCAGGTTTGCGATGCTGTTTAATACAATAGCTGAAAACTGATTTTGTTAAATTTCTATGTCGTTCCTTATGCCTGCCGGTTATCACAACTTACACGACAGCAGCAAATATATCTTTGAATAAAGCTTACAAACGGAAAGTCCAACTCACGCGATAATTTATGAGCCCAGGGTAATGGCCTGTTATACCACACGATAATGAACTTAACTATTTCGATAGCAGTCTGTCGACAGATCTGTCGATAGACTGCGATTTTCGATCTCATGTGGTCAGGTCTTATTTCTCTTTAGAGTGTCTTGACAGCCGTATCTGCTATGACCGCAACCTGTAGATGACAACCGAGTTGACTGTCTACCTCGCTATGGTTCTATCCATGCTGCTCTTCTGTTGTGGAAACTAGATGTTGTATCAGTAGAATTCGTCACATACGAGCCGCTTAGCCCGCAGTGTCTAAGACGCATCTTTGGCAATCGTTCGCTGGATATGGTTCCGAACGCCTAAGTATATTACGGGTCAGGCGAGATGTTGATATTCAACCAGCATCTTTAGCTGAGGCACGTCAGAACGACGTTTGACGAGCAGATCCCGAAGTAGCTGGTGTACGCACAGCCAACAACAGGTTAGCGAAATCCTTGTGATCACAACCTACGATATCAGAGTGTTATCTGGCCAGGCATTAGAAAATTCAGGGCGAAACACGTGCATTGTCGGGATGTCAAGCGCACTGTACGCAGAGAAATTATAAGTTTCATAACTAATGGATAGGCGACTACATGTTGTTAAAATGAATGTAGCCATAAGTGCGCTAACCGACCCAGAATGACTAGCATTCAACATAACCGAGTTTCAAGGTTAGCTAAGAGACGAAGAATACTTTAGATGTAATTAGGTTTTGCCGGTTGTGTCTATTCTTTGTCACTATCAACCGTGGACCACCGTCGTTCGTAAACTCATCTTCTGTCGCACTTAGAAAGCTGGATTATGATGACATGCTACAGCTTCTTTTCGTTAACTGTGCCAATATTTTTTGCAGTTTTCTAGTCTAAATTCAAGTATTTAATTCACTTGCTGATCACACGTAGAATGCACTATGTCCACTTACATTTAGGTGCTTCTTGCCCGATATTTTCAGCATCTTTCTTGCTAGCATAAATCTTACTCTAGAAGTCTTTCCACAAGAGCTTTACTGTCATACTAATCTACCATTCAGTTGACCGGCACTAACAGACTAGAACACAAACGCCTCCTGGTCGAGGTCCTTCGAGTTCAAACCGGGTGCAAGGTGAGTGAGTTGAACCTTTAGTTATGTGATGCAAGCCACGTTCGGTGGCGGTTATTTATAGTCACCTTTCAACCTCGATCCCTGGAACAGGCTAATCTGAAAACAGATGCTCCTGCAATATGTAACTGTATACGCTTACCAATCATAAGTATAAACGAAACCGAGGAAGAACGGAACAGGTAAAAGACCAGAAGTTAAGTGTGATGATATGAGACACGATTCTCAAGATGGCTGGCGATGTAATGAAAGACAATATAAATTCATGCGCCCAGTTTCATAAAGGAAATCATGTGGTTGCTTTCAAGTTAACCAGCAAGTACTGAAGGGAACGCAACTGCACTTAAACCAACGCCAACCGGTAAGTAACCGCCATCTGTGTTTACTGCAAAAAGCTGACTACATTAGATACGATGCTTCCGAACTTGTGAGTTGCGGTGACCAAGAAGTTGTAAGGTCACCAGTACTATGAACGATTGCACTAAACTGCACTCAAAATCTCCGGTAGATGGATGCTGAGCAATAGACAGAGTCTTGCTTGGGGGTCGTCCAAAGTTAAGTAACATTCGTTTCGTCTGCGCATCTCATTTCAGCAACTTACGGTCCAGTTAGGCTTAAGTCACCTTAACTGGCACATTGAATCAAGTGCTTCCAAAGATAGAAACAAAGGAAAATTAATTGGCAGAAAGGGTGAGTGTAAATTTCATTATTACGTCGATATTCCGTTAACTAATGTCAGAGGAAGAAACAAACGCTTGTAAATACAGTATAAAATCGTGTCAAGAAGTATCGTCCAGGAACTCACCGATTACTAGAATGTGAATCAATTGTGATTTCGAAAGATACTATGGATCCACGCAGCAAAAGATTGGTTTTAGTAAGGGTAACCCCGCGGGCAAGATAGTACATGGATGGTGGACTGATGTGCAATTCGTGTTGTCGTTCTTACTCGCGTCGATTCAGTAGCGCGTACAACGAGTCACATGTTCTTAACTGTGCCGTCACATGGTTGCAGGTTGAAATTAAACGGGCGTGGGAACCAAGCAGATGGCTGTGTGTGTATGAGCGGGTGCAAGCTTAAGCACCGGTCGAATGACATTGGAGTGAAGTCTACGTGTGTGACCCTTAGCATTAGCAATTGTGGTGTGAGTTGCGTCTGTTGGGCCAAGCGACTGATCGAATTTTGCTGATATGAATGACAGCATTTCACGATTGAAATGCAAACCGAACTCGTTCTTAATAATATAAAACGATACAATAACGTCCTGCATTGTGTACCCTGTGGCAAAACAGATAAATGAGACAGCGTTTCGAACATTGGATAACATTGTTTTACTGACACACTTCGGGCTACTCAAGCGGGTCAAGTTTTGCTGTTTGTGCTAACTAGTAGCATGCTGAAGATATTGTAATGTACCACGGGGACGAGTAAGTGTAAGCTGCATTAAAATCATGTCAATCTTCTATACAAGTCCGGATTTAATTGTGAGGCTGTTTATCTAAAACGGTTAGATATGGTTGTCGTAGTAACTCACAAAGTCGTGATAGGTTGGGCAAAATTAGAAGGCACTTCATTGCAGCGCAAGCAATGACATTCGTATTATCTGCAGGGAACAACGGCAAAAGATGTTCCTTTTCAGCATTTGATCATATTCCTTCTATCTATGTCCTGTAGTCAGGCTTTTCAATCAGATTTGCACTGGATATTAAATGGAGGAGCCGTATGATAATTTGTCATGAATGAAACACGTTACTGATCGTTAACCATTTGTCATGCACACACTTTACTTTCGCGAGGAACGTTTGCTCTGGCGCTCATTACGCAATGAATCGTGTTTCATCTTGTTGAAAGCTGGTTTAGTCAAGCTTCTTTAGAGGCAAACTGGAATGACAGATTGCGCGTGCGTGAGCATGTTCGCACCGATCGAGTCAAACCGACTGAGGCAATAATTGGTCTGCGAAACCCACTAGCCATAGTGTCTGTTACTACAACACAGTGAACCGAATGACGCCAACCTCGAACTCGAAAAGCACTCCGAGTTGTACAACCTGGACGTTTCGATTATTCGACGTTTGACTAGTTGTTTGCAGCAAGGTCTTCTACTACAGAAGCACTTTGGTAGTTGTGCAGTTGGTGAGATTGATGGATGGATGCCCACGTATTGCGGACTCATCAACATGTGATATTTACTGTTTGGGCATTTACGCCGTGACACAATGTGGCTACGTTTCGTTGTTCATTTGCACTCCTGGTTTCCAGAATCTCATTCACTTGGGACGAGTACAGGAAAGTGGTTTATACTGTGAACTCACTACTGGTTCATTTGGCCAATGCTTACAAGAGGTGTTACTATTCAGTGTAGTTTGGTCATCCTAAAGCCATATTTACTACATCGTCTATTATGATTGAACAATTGACTGTGTATACGGAATTCATGGCTATGCAACGTGTGTCGCGTTAGGAAGAAACCGTAGTGACTGGTGAACTGAATTCGTGTAAGTTTATTTCCTTGAATATCACGCAAGTGTTTGCGGCCCACTCCTTCCTCTCCCATCTTTCCAGATTCTAGTATCATTTTGTAACGAAGAGCTCATTCTGACCATTTTAATTTACCTGGAATTCTAACATTAATTTACATTCACTACTCAGTCATTTATATGACGCCTTCAAATTGCTTAAACCCCTAACTTCTAATGATAATCAGGATGGCTACATTTTTTAGCCTAAAACTGTATATTCCAATCTGGCATATCGAAAATGTAGCACCACAAACATATTCGTGCATATTGGAAGGGAAATATTTGTCATACTGGTAACCAGATGGTGTTTGCATTGCGAGAGATGAAGCAACTTGTATGTAATTCTTTATTCGTCTACAGCCAGCGTTTTCTATTTTGTCCTACAGAGGTATAGAACAATCAGCAAAAGCTCAACCGCCTTAACGAAAAACGGTATTAAGAGATGACTGGACCCTCTAGTGAAGTTTCATGCGGAAGAGAAGTATTTTATTCATGTTCAACAAAAGCAATCGTTTCGGCTACTAATCAAATTGTTTAGCATTACTGTAGATTATATGTGGGTTGCGCCATTCCGAAAGTTTTTGCAGCCTAGTTAGGACCTCTGGCATCTTAATGAAGCTGTGAATTTCTGGAATTGAATTAGAAACTGGTCACAGGCTTCCAGCGCTAAGAAGACGCCATAAATGTTTACAAATTGAAAGGTCTTAACATAACACCATCATCATCATCATCATCATCATCGTAGACCACAGTACGTCGGTGGTTCTTACTAATGCTTAATTGCCGTACAATAAAGATGTAAAAAGCAAGTCCTGATCATTAAGAGAAAACAGAACAGGAGAGGAACTAACTACTACAGATGGTCACGTCCACATTCAAAATCCTACCTACCTACATAGCCTACTTCACGCAAACAAAAACTGAGTTATAAGTGAAAGTAAGGGGCCACCTGCAAGACACATTTCTTCTTGCTTTCACTGTCCCGAGCCACTAAGTGAACTTACAAATCAGCCAAGCGACTACAACATTCACGTCGCTGAGCAGCAACGTACAACACACACCATACACGTGCGTGCAGTTTAAATCCAATTTAAAATACAACCCCTGTTGAAATATTTCCACTTCTCAACTAGTGGCTTCCCTCTTAAGTTCACTGTTTCAAAAGTGTAACTACAAATCGCCTGTTACCTTGTTACGTTTTTTGGTGTGGGACCACAACTCACGTACTCATTTACAAATCAAATGCAAAACTGCCGAAAAATTCTCCATCCCAGCTGGGTTTTATATGTGGCCCTTTCAGACAATAAATTGAATTGTCCGATAAAGTCTTAAGATAACAACCGGTATGTCATATCCAAACCAAACCCGGCAACCTTCGCTGCCGTACCTGTTTAAAAACTGCGGCTAACCATCCCTATATAGAAAATATCTCATCTCGTTGCACTGAAATCGATAGGGGATGGGAGGTTTAAACGTAGAATATTATAACTTGCTAGTAAAGTTGTGCTATGCTTGATGCATTTATCAACAGAAAAACGTGACCCACATGCTTACCTGCGATTCCGCCTTCTATCAAATTAGTGTCCGAAATAATACTTGAGCACATTACTAGTAGCCATAGGTTACATATTTTGTCGTGTGTTGATCAAAACAGCTTTCTGTCAGTTTATCACTGATCCCCAACGAACACCTACTACTTAGCCCCTTATAAAACAACTAAAAACTTCAAGCTGCCAGACAAGATCTTACAAGTTGGTTTTTATCACTGAAGTCATAAGGAAAAATATTCCTGCTATCTCACCTTGATCAGCAGTACTAGATTACAGTTTTGTTTGTATATGAGCAGCATATCTTTTTAACCAAACCGGAATTATGTGCTCAACCTTATAAATGTCGGGATAGCTTATTGATCAGTAATCTGTTACTTAACGACATAACGATTCGTCAACTGTTACTGTCAGTTTCTAACGATGACAAATTTTTAAGAACTTGTTATGAACCAACGACGTAAGAGGGTAGATCTATCCGCGAACGAAAGATTGCGATGCTCACTTCTGGCGTATTCCTTATCCAGCAGTTCACTTATCATACAGAAGATACGTTATAGAAAAGCAGCCAACATCAAAGTTTGTTATCGTATAAGAAACTCACTTAAGTATGTAGAATAGCGCGCCCCAATTCCACTGGACTTCGGTGTCGTCAAGATCGATAACAACCCGTAGATTCCTGTAATCTAACGGGAAGTTGAGACCAGTGTGCAGCGTGGAGATTACAAAAGGCGCCTTGAAGCAAACGTACCTGTATAAAAATAATTGGTGTGGATAAAGCGATTCATTCAAGAAAGATTCGACTGAGAAGTACACTAGTATATGTTTCACATCAGTTACTAAGATGGCAGATTGGTTAATTAGAGACTAAAATGATCACGAAAACGTTCCTTTGGTCCTAACTTACAGCACATCGTGAGCGATTATTACAACCCACAACGGCAGTTGATATCATTCCAACCATAAAACAGATTGGAGTAAGAGGATCTTGACTCTTATAACGAGGAATGAGCAGACACATGTCAAGAAGGTCGGTTCGATTGTGATTAATTATCCTGATCAGTTAAGTACCGGAATGTTATCGGCAAGCTATCAGTGACCGAAATTCTGAGGAAAAAGACTGTCTGTGCAATAAATATCCCAAAGTTGGCGATAGTTACTGTTATAAATGGAATAACCCTCATGTCCGACCTAACTTTTTGCATCCCTGTCCGCTCACTTTCAACGAACATGAGTGGCACTCAGTTTTGGGCCAATTAAATTCTCAAGCTATTTGGTGCTTGACACAAAATGTCCACTATCAACCCTCCCAACAGAATTAATGTACAAATTAAAAACACTGAGTAGACAGAACCGGGAATACGTTTCATGACCTTCATGCTACTATGACAGTTTGGTTATACCATTGAGCCACAACGATCTCTCAGGTAATTCCCCATACCTCTCTCTCTCTCTTAGCCCTCGTCCTCAGGCTTTCCAAAATTTGACGATGCGTGTGGGTGACGGTACAACGGAGATTGTTCGTACATACAGTCTGCAATCAATCCAATTCCGTCCAGAATCATGGAAGTTCATCAAGGGAAACATAATGTTTCTGATATTTTCTTCTGTCAAATTGTTTTACAAAAGTCGATTACTGGAGGCTGCAGTTACTTCTCTCGGATGATGTCCTAATTGAAATCGATCGGTTGTTCACGGTTGATCTGCAAACTGGGACGGAGTTGAAAGTGGCATATGTGTATACACACTTCCCTACACCTTCGATTGTCGACATCCCGTGGCTTAACGGATAGGTGTCTGGACCAACATCTCTTAGTAAGCATTATGACGCTTACTTCCAAATAGTGTTTGATTCCCAGGTGTTCGTAGTGGTGATGGGACCCAAAATATTCGAAACGGTTGCCCACCACTTCACCAGTGGTCAGTGAAGAATGAAACGCGACCTTTTCAGCAATGTAGTCAGGTAACCGATATCGGTGATGGTACATGACTCATAAGTTTCGAAACAATGCTCCAGTTTACCTGCTGCCACTTCAACACGTTTTCTGGATGATAGGTCGTCTGATAGAACTAATGGCAATTACCCTTAGAACTCAGTCAAATAGTTGATAATACTGTTGTTGCTAAAACTTTACTAAGTCTCAGCTTTGGTATTCGCTTAATAACTACCGTTTGCTTGATCACATTCGATCTGTCGATACTGTTTGTGTCGCCATATATTCGAATGCACTTATGAAAATCATCTGGCGGGGTACCCGCAAAATCTGCCATGGAGTCGAAACGATAAATACTGCTGTGATGCTAACAGCAAATTCTGTCAAACTCAGTCTAACCCAAGTCATTTTACAAAACCGTATAGTATTGCGAAGGTTCACTTCCAATGGTTGATGTGAATCAGTAGCGAAAAACAATCACTGTGGTTGCATAATTCCATTATAACTTCTGAGGTGGTGATTTATGCTCTCGCATAATAGTTGTAGCAGCGGTGTTGTGTCAGACTAGAAGAATTTGATGAGAACACTGCTTACGGTCACCGTGACATTTGGTCGACGGCATTATCGAAAGTAAGGTGAACTTGTAGACTGCATCTTCTCATGTTACCGCCTAAATCTCCGGCCACCCCAAAAATGTCCTAAGACACATCCACAGTAAAGATGGTGGTGACATACACTGATTGAGGGATCGTGAGCACAAACATTCAGGCGCGGTAGTATTATTGGGGTGATTTGCTCAGAAGCAACTAGAGAACATTAAAATGCACGAGATGTCTTGCAAAATGACATTACATTAGCATCTGTTTGGTCAAGTTTCACTCTTAGAATGGGACCATAGTAGCAAAGGATATTTTGTCTCTGCAGTGTCCCAAATATTCAATAGGCCATGTTGGTAAGTGTTAAAAGTAAAAAAACGAACAAGCAGTCACAGTAGAAGTCGTCTCTAGTTTGCCAAAGAACGCCTTCTAACAAAACAGGTTGTGCTGTAGTCGTCTTGTACGATTACTAGTAGTTTCGAGTTGTGTGTTTTGAAATGTGTAGACTTCGTACTATTTAGCACGACATACCAACCACAGTAGCTCAGGTTCTCCTCCGGTTTCTCCACGTGGGACTGATAGCAACATCAAGGTCACACCATCCTCTCTTTTTTTATCTTTATGATCATACTGCTTTCTTGGCCTCGACCATAGACATACACGAACACACCATTGATGGTATCACGTGACTACCTCTTGTTTAGCTAACGCGGACAGGCGAAACGCTTTTGTGTTTCTGTGTTTACATACGGGGTGTTGAGTGGATAAATGTTTACTCGTATTTGTGTGTATTAGTTTGTATCTAAACTGTACTGTGCGTGCCAGAATCAACGCCGGCATGCCACCCCGAAATCAACCACAACTATTAGTGACGCCTACCCGATCACCCTGTTTAACAACTTCGTTCGTGTACCGTAAAGGTGGTCATCTAGGAACGGAAATAGGTCAAAACAGTCGACGTTACATAGTCACAGCCAACCAAATGGAGTTGCGTGATGTGAACAAAACATGTGCCATGTAGTGAAACCAGTGTTTATAATGAACCTGAAAAGAACGAACACACAAACACACACGAGTAGCTAACCGGTGGACACCTCGTGACATACGAATTATTTCATTCACCTCACCGCAAGTTATGAAAATAGGATCAACATTCTAAAGAATAAGGACGTAGCGTGTGTTGAAAAAGTCTACTGGTTCGAGACCCTCATGTAGATTATCTCAATCCGGTTAACCCAGTCAAGGAGAATATCATAGCCATTGCATTTCTCGTTCCCAAAACTTTTTCAAACGTGACAGATGTTAATCTGTCTGCAGACCAACTACAAATGGTTGATCCATTAAAGTGAAACGTCATTAAAGGTTCATAGCAGGTTTCGCATTCTGGAAGATGCTTCGGCTGATTTAGAAAAAACACAGGAGAAACCTAAAGTTTATCAATATGATTTTGCCGGGGCCTGACAACAGCGTATGCATTCTTTAAAAACGGGAGTTAAACGGAGATATTTCTGCTTGTAGGAGTGAATTGAGTTGACTAACTATCTAGCCACCTCGGTGCAGACATGACAGAATCATCACGTCTAAAGGTTAGGCAAGGATCACTCGTGATTAATGCTCAGGTTATCAGATAAATTCGAAAAAAGACACATCAACATCACCAGTGTCGTCAGCATCACCAACAGCATGGACACTATCAACCGCAATAGATTAGTAGTTGAACGCCATGGCAAGAAAAAAACATAGTTTAGAACCAAAATCAGAGTGAAAGAATGCAGCACTCTGTTGACCAAAATTGTCAAACGAAAATACAAATGCTTTACTATAAGTCGCCTGTATTTTGTAAGTGTACGGCCCAGTCGTAAATGAAAAGTGGGCATCTGAAAACACTTTAACTCTGGTGTTTTTTGCACCGCCTCACCAAATATCACTGCGCCCTAGGTACACCAATGAAACAAACGCAACAATCAGTCCAGTGAGTCAGATCAAGTTCGATCTTATTTAACATTTTAACCTGTAGGCCCTGTGAGTCTGGAAGACCTCAGCTCGTTCTATAAGCTAGTTAGCCGGACACGGTACCCGGCTTGGCAGCCGATTAGTCAACACCCCTATCCATGGCCCAAACATCGACTATTAGACATCTCTAAAGACTGAACAGAGGAAGAAACTCTCGTTGTTTTCAACTATTTTTAACTGTTTGTGGACATATTTCTTGATTCGAACAACCGATTTGACTTCCGTACGCTCTGCTTTCACTACAGCTATAGGGACATTCGTATAAATAACGATTACTGACAAACACAACTGACACATAGTTTTGGTCCGCAGTACTACACACAGTTATGTAACGCAGTAAATTACTGATACGGTAACCGTTAAACGGTTATTTGTTGTCACTGACCAATAATCACGTAGAAACCGAAGTTGCAAACGCTTCGATTTTTTGGTACTGTTGTCCACGACGTCCTTGGGTAACCTGAGTTGTATCTTCCAATGAATTGTAAGATGTAATTCTGAGCCCACAAAATGTATGTTAATGGCCTTAAGTTTATCGATAGGTCATCTTCTGTGCATTAAGTCGACAAACCATGAAAAAGCGTTCTTAGAAGAATTCAACCTACATACATTTGATCGTTTGAATTGCGTATGCTATTTTATCCTCATAGGCTCATTAGTGATAGAGCTCACTACAATGTCAGCTGTTAGTTAAGTAACATGATTATCCAGCAATTAAGAAATGACCCTCTGTTTGTTCCTGCTTATTTCAATGGAGTCTTAATTCGATTGCAGGAGTAACCTATTCGGTTTACTTGATTCTTCGAAACCAGTTAGGATATTGTCCACCTGAAGTTTGTATAATACCGCCTTTGACGAACGGTCGTACATCGTAGATCTCATGTCGTTCATCACAAAAACTGTCAAAAGCCACTCCAGTAAACTGGTCATTGAAACCTCTCTTGTTAAAAAAAAATGACTGAGTTGAAAATTACATTACGTGTGTAGAACAGCAGTAATAATCTCAATCCAGATACCAGGACGGAAAATTTGTCTTGACAGTAAAGGTACCTTAAAAACCCCGTTTACCTTTGTGGATTGCCTACCCTCATATTTTCGGTGATACCCATTCGTTTAAACCAGGAGAAAAATATGTACTCTTCGTGGTCTTAACGTAGTGAGATAACTGTAGGTCGACAAATTCATATGTGGGCAACCGTTTAGAAATAAGTTACATAAGCAACAAGTCAAAACCCCAATGAGACGAATCTGGTGCCCGGTTTCATTCAGCTTGTCATCTGTAGGTATTCGAATGACCTCGTCCGAACGCCGTCACAACGACTACTTGGGTTTTTCACACTTCTACGTAACATACCGAGAAGAATGACTATTCACTGCTGCACACCACACTAAACACAACCCGTCTCGACGTCGCCATGCGAGCGGAATAATACACAGTCTTACGGTAAAGACTTACACCCCCAAGACTCGTTCGGCTTCATCTAGGAAACGAATTATAAATCTAGGTCAACTCTCACATCAACCCATTTGCCTGTCAACCCTCGCAAGTTTTCACTGTCTAGACTGCTGTTTGGTAACAGTCAAAATCACTTCCACCGTTTTATCCGGATTTTGATAAGTTCTAACATTCTGTTACACAGTTTTGTTATTTGTGTGCATTTAGTACGCTGCTGCTAACGCGCTATATATATATATATTCATCTTCTTATTAAAAGTAACTTTTGCGTCAATACGCTAAACAGTGAGACATTCACGGGAAAAGAGTGAAACCTAGAATGCACGACTGGTTATGGAGTAAACTTCAACATACATTTAAATCATCTGATAGTGGGCTGATATAACACATTAATAAAGCATTTGTACTCACTTTTTCCATTCCAGAAGGTCCTGGAACCTAGAATGAGGCAAACAAAAAAGGTAAGGTTGTAAAGTTAAACTGAAAATAACGACAAACAGAATTTAAAACGTCGAACGGACGGATTAATACATTGTGAAACGCTGTTAACAACAGTGTAATATTCGCGTAAATCTGTAGGAAGGTGACTGAACATCTTCCGGAGAACCTAACTCAGTCGCCAAAACAGGTAAACCCTTTCCTTGTAAAATTAGACATCACTGAAAAGTGAGGCCTGCACTCCTCTTCAACAACACAAGTGCCGGCGAAACATCAGTAGGCCAGTGTGGTGGATGGTGTGCAACTGGTTTAGTCAGCAAGCCGAAGCTTGCACTTACCATGCCAAGGATAGCCCACTTAAGTCAACTATGGTCTCACTGCCGCAAGATACTCATTCGCTGTTTGAAGTAACATGTTTTTCAAAAGCAATTACTTCAGATAACTTCAAATGTATAATTGTCCATGCTGGCGGAATACCACTTCGATCACCTCGAATGGTTCAACTATAGGATATAAAGCTTGAACTATTACCCGAAAACTGTACAATAGGTTGTTGGGTTCCATTGCGACTGACGTTTACTGACAGCGGGATTAAATTTAACAAAGGTTTGGTGGTAGTTAAGAAAAAATTGGGAATATCCTAGAGTTGCTGATTGGTCATCGAACTTGTAAATCTCAGTGTGTTACCAAATTACACCGGATTTGATGATTTGCTACATAAAGGTCTTTTACTTCTTCATGGTCGCCGAAAATTGCTAGAGAAATAAGTCATAATTTATAGAAAATTGGTTTACTTAAAAACACTGCACTGTTGGAAGGAAAACCAAAGATCCTGTAATTATCAGTATCGATTCGTACTTTTTTCTACTATCGTGTGAGTAAAAGTCATAATCTGCATCTCCGTAAAGCTGGAAATTTTTGTGATCGAAGAAAAAATTCTGTGGGTTTAGAAACAGACGATGGAGGAGAGGATTAGGTTAGTTAGCAAAAAACGACTTCGTCAATCCACAAGTGCAGTTGGATGGATCGCGTCATTTTTATCTCATACTATACAGTTATTCTAACTGACACGTATTCTGAGTAGTTGCGTTTGTACTTATTCTTCAGAGTTTAGACAATGGACTTTGATAACAAATAACATATTTCATTATTTCTACTTTTCCCAACCAAGGTTACCGTGTACTGGAGGAATAAAAATATCATCCTTGCATAGATTTCTTTTGACTTGCTACCTGTGCACTCTCTATCCGTCTTCCTAACCTCATCTGCCTAACTGAACCAACAATATTCAGCAATTGCATGCACTGATATAGTAAACAACTGCTCACTACATTTCCTGTTAGTAGCCGGGTATTCAATTACAGGTGACAGTTTTAGTTTCCATATCATCTTCAAGTGGCCTTATCGATACCCAGTCTATTTTATGTCAATGTTTGACTAGTGTTGAGTGAGCATTCTGAATCAACCTTAACATAATTTGTTCAACAACATTTGTCAAACATCGGTTTGATCCGCGGAATAATAGCCCACCTACCTACTGATTAGGGCTAGTGGGTGTGGGCGGAGGGCATGGTGAGTAAATTGGCTGATTTCATGTAAACGCAGGTGGTTTTGACTTCTTGATAACGGATGCTGGTGGCGCTGCTGCTGAATACTCACAATGAATTTACATTTCATGCACTTTTTCGTCCTCGAGGCTTTTAGTTTTCCATGTAAAAATAACATCACAGTCATTCTTGATGAAAGTTTTGTTTACCCTGTGAAAATCCTTCAGCGAATAAGAGCAACCAGTCCGTTTATGTTGTCGTAACGGTGTTTTGTTCGGTGCTTACGATAACGGTTACACCGTAGTTCCAACGCTGATCAAATATAGGCACCTACTTGATCACCACTGGTGTATCCTCAGAGACAATGCACGTAGCAGAATTAGTTACTAATTCCCTTGTTAAAATTGTCATCCTTGTTAACCTACTAACTTCTGTTAGTCTGATTTCACTGGCGTCTGCAAAGATCATTCACCCCATGAATGCATGTTCACTATACTTATTTCCTTCAGTTCAGCTAATAAGAAAACGCACTTCCTTGTTAAATGAGACAAGAAGTTTTGACATATAATGAAATACTATCTACACAAGCTTATCGTTCTCAAGCTTATCTTAGAAAGTTTGCAGGCAGTCCCTGTGATTTTTGTTACTTCATGTTCCGTTCATCTTGGTTTTGTTTTTTATTGAATGTGTTATTATGTGTGCAATCAGACAAATAGCAGGACCTCTAATACTTGTTACCTTTGTCTACTTTTGTGTACGGCGAATGAGCCTGTACACCACAAGCTAAAATTCGTCCCATTAGCCTATCAGATGACCTTTGAACCTGCACAACACAATATCATTTGACAAACAGATACCTACGGATAGTCAGGCTCCTCAACAGTTTTCACCAACAAGTACTTTACAGGCTGATGCCAGTTGTAAAGTGATCGTCGAAGTATAGAACATTAGATATGGTCAGGCCTTCAGTACAGCAAAGTAGTCATCTCGGTTTCCAGAAGAAGAAGAATGTTCCTGTTATTTTGTGAGGCTGCCTTCCACAATTAATACACTTCTCAGCAGTAATGCTCCTCAACACACTCATAAGCGAAATCATGCGCTAGTCATCATCCTATTGAAAAGTCTGCGCGTTTTGTGTCACGATGAGTGTGAACCTATCCCCATGTACGTTATTTATACCGCTGAACTAGTGAGACTATCTGTACAGTGATTTGTTCTCGCATTAGGGCTCGAGGTTTGCCACTGGTCTCAAACCTTGACCCCATCGGCGGTAGGATCTATACACATCACTGACAACCAGTTTTCCTCTCTTTGACTTACAGCTGATATGACATCCCTTTTGATGGGGTGTAAAAACTAGGGTCCGGAATGTCCTGGTTAACTTCTACTGAAGCTGAAGTCAGCTCCAATAACTCATACCGATTCCAAGTGGTAAACACGGTTGCCTCATGAACAGCATGTCCGTGATTCAAGTCCCGGAAGTGGCGATGATACGCACTACTGACGAGCTCTAATGAGAGCGAAACTCGAGTCTAGTGCTTCTTTTCGAAAGGGGCCGACTGGAAAGTCTATGGAAATGCGACAGCTGCGATCAATTTTGGGTGATGTTCAACTTGAAATTAACCAAATCCCCTACCACTCAACAGTCATACCGATTCCTTGGTCAAATTAATCGCAATAGGATGAACTGTATAAGATCGACCATTTCCCTGAGACATTTAGGTTAGTTCAATCTTTTTCTCAAAGTTTCTAACTAGGAGGTTCTAGTGCATCAAAATGAATCGTTTTGCTGTTTATCGGAAAATAACGTGCTTAAGCAGGAAACAGTTAGTAAAGGCTGAAGTAGATGAATTTGATATCAAACGTGTAAACTTAACTACGGAAGATAAACCGCATGGAGAAGACCGTTGTTTGCATGTTCATCGCAAACGCTCGTATGCCTTTGCAAGGTATGCAAAAAGTTTATCTCTGGAAGTAATCAACTGCATACAGAAAAAATACGGCCGTTAATAGTTATTCCCACTACTTTGCAAGCAGACTTGCAGAAAAACGGCAGGCAAGCAGTATGGCTGAAATGAACAAATGCAGGCGTGCACAGTTTGTGCAATCCACTTTTGAAGACTTGACGGAGATATTAAATAACTTGCAAAAAGTCACACGAATACAATGCTTCTGTTTACAAGGATCACTTCCGAGGAACACAGCTGTTTACTCTATCGGAATGATTGCCTTGCGGTGGGAATGTCACTTTTGCTCAAATTCCAAATATCGGATCAGTTCTACTACAGTATGTTGTACCGTATTGTACCGTAATACAACATACTAATAAACTGCTTAGTTCTTATTAGACAGTTATCAACTGCTTGCTGTTTCACGGTCGACTGCTAACTGCACGTCACCAAGTTGTGTGTAAGCCAGTAATCTTGGGACGTAAATCAGTATATATTTTCAATTAAAACGATTTCAGTTTACTTGGTAACTGAACTATCTCTGCAGTAAGAGGTTCTCATTGTCAAAACCTTCTATTCCATGTTGGTTTCACTCCCTCTGCTCTCTTCGTAATCTACAATGTGAGGGATATCAGGCCAAGGATAGTCAAATTGACACACCGCATGCTCCATACAGGACAAATTTGTGCCGTTTTGGAAGCAGCAACTAGACCATACCATCAGCTGAACTTTTCAATACGTGTGCATCAGTTCACAGTCGAATTTATCAGTATCTCATTTGTAAATTTAAGAATTCTGCCATAAATTTGCAGCTATAATTCTGTCAGAATTTGCTTGCTGTAATACCATCGTATTCACACTGATTAGCAATCGCTGCACCTAAAGAATTAATGATACAATCGATGTTTCAAATTACTGTGGCACATCGGCATAAGCATAGATTATTTCACTCTTCCAGGAAGCCCACATTGGTATTTTATCCCTTATTTTCAATTTAAGGCACACAACAACTGCGCCTTATCGATCAACAGGCAGCCAGCTTCATTAGTTTCTCGTTTCTGCCACTCGGATAACTGTCCTTGTACCTAAAATGTCTAGTAATTTCCGATAGTTGAGTCCTCTATTACCTAATGAACAATATATTTGATTTGCCATGGTTCAGCTGGAATCACTTTGGCTATCAGTCATCAGTTCCTAATACTATATTGGCGTAGATGTGACTTCGGTTGAAGAATCGTTACCTGAATAGTATATAAATTCAGTGTTAGATTCAGTCATCTTCTGTTCAGGTCCATTGAGGTATGGTGGTGATAACTCAAAATTCCTTTTAAGCCTTATCTCAAAACTTACCAGAAATGTTGTAACAGAGTAAGTGAGGAGAACCAGGCGGAGACTGCAACCGGACTAAATGTGGATCAAAACAGGACTGATTACACTGTCCGTGGTACGTGTCCACAATTATATTCCCATAGGGTTTCCACTAACTCGAATGATAACTTCAACCAGCATGTTTCCAGAAAATGGCAGGTAGGCAAGCAAACTGTGAAGGTAACAGTGATGTTGATGAAGACTGCTACGATTATGGACTCTACAGTGAGTATGCATGCAGAAAAACAAGTTAAAGGACTGGCCTATTAATACCATATGGATATTACAGCATTTATACCTCAGTTTATAAAGGTGGTCACCGCTGATGATTGAAGACTGTGGACGTAGGTCGTCACAGTGAGAGAAACAGTGTATGAAAAGCATGTTCAGACAAAATGATGGTTCCCGCTTCTATCCGCCACTCCGACCATCTCTATCTGATAAATAAAAACAGAGACGAAGTCGGCCGTGAAATGCCTGTTTCAGAGTGCGCATCAACAAATATTACAAACACTGTTTTGGGTCATTGCGATCGTTGTCAGTGCACGCCGGTAATCCGAGATTGTCTGTGTTCAGCCACAGGATAGAACGTTAAACAGGTTAGAATGCCCATCACGTATTTTCGGTCCTTTCCATTACGAAAGTGTTAGAAATACATAACTACTCTACACAGTCAAAATCTTGCTACACTACATTCCTTCGAAGAATGAGGCCGTCTGCAATAAGGTCAGCGAGCTCTTGAAATTAAACCGACCTTTTTTCTTCTTTCTACTATCCATCCCCTTGTTAAATGTGCATAGTCAACTTAATATGTACAGTTTCACTGGACCCCTAAGACAGTGTTTACCAGCATTTCTCCAGGTTAGAGTTCTGTCAGTCGAATTGTTAAGCTATCGAATTGTCAAGCTGTCGAATTCGTTCCACTCTATAGAGAAGATTAGATGTAAGATATGCGAAGAAAGGGAGTTAATTATCATGACAAGAACAAGCGCGGAATTCGTATTGTAGACAGTCTGATATGAAATCAGAGTTTCGGTGCTTGTTCTTATGGCGACTTCTCGCTACTTGGGAGAATATTCTGTACAATACAGTTACAAATGTTTAGATTTGTTACAAAGAAGCTACAAATAGACAGATTGGTATAAAGCATTGATTAACCATTTATCTGGAAAACATCATTTTAGTAGGCCAGTACTGTCGTTTCCGGTAAACATGTACAGTGTCAAACCACATGTTTAGTTCTGCATTTCCACTGTCCACTTAGCCCTCAAGTTTGTGAACTGTCCAACTTGAAGTGTGGAAAAAACCTAACACAGTTACAAATGCAGATGAACTACTGTCTAAGTACCAGCTATATCCTCGCGTTACAATGCACATAAATAGGTAAACTGTCCAGGAAAAAGATTTAAGGTTTCTTGCCATCTAAAATCGATTGTGGGCAACGGAATAGCATATGTTTTGTGGAGACTATTTAACATCTTTCTTGCCATTTAATGTGCCAGTTTTATTCAGACTAAACACTAGGATTGTCCCCGTAAGATTAGCAAACATTTATTGTTAATAGGTCGGCTGAGTCGCATTTTCTTCTTCTGAAGCTGATAACAATAATACATATATGTATATATATTAATCATCTTCAGTATGGTTATTTCTTATAGGCAGAGAAATCAAAATGTCACTGAAAACTCCAAGAAAGAAGGTAGTCAACAAGTAAAAAGCGGTACTATATCTACCACTGATTCATTGATCACATTTTGGTACTTTCTACGATCAGAGAGTGTTGGTTAGTGTCCTTGCACAACCACAGTTGAGGCACAAGGTTTATTTACTGACCTGAGTTTTAAACACGTTCATAGTAATCGAGGTTACTGTCCATAATTGTTGTTTCCCTGGCTTCCCTCCCGATTCCTTTCGAGTCGTCTCCACAATGTTCAATGGTCATCTCGGATAATGCGTAACAACATCAACTATAGGTCTGGGATAATTTGACAGGTTGTCATTTGCATAAATGGTTCTGACACAATGCCAAATGAGGTCCTAACTCCAAATAGGACAGTTCACCACTTCCATTCACAATGCGGCTAGTGTTAATGCAAAATTGGGTGTTCGTTACGTAGAAACTAGTCAAATGACAATTGGTTCGCATCCGGTAATATGGCTCGAAAGTTGTAAAGGTGACCACGCGATGACGATGCCGAGTCAAATAGCACGTGACGTCCACGTGATCAATCAACATTGGATTAGTCCATTGATTTTAAAGTAGCATAATAAATTTGGGTGGCCGAATAATTTTGATTCGGCCATTTTTCGTAATTTTCAGCGTAATTCATTTTCTATGAAAACCCTCCCAGTAAAATACAATTTACAGCTTTCTATTAACAACTGGTTACTCGATAAAAATGGTTGTTCTCAACCTGTTGATAAGAAGAGTGTTACCAGAAAGTGGAGTAGCCGCAAAGTTTATTGAGAGCTGTAGTTTCTTGTCGTTCAATAAACCGCATAAGCACGGCTCGAAGTGCACGAATATGCACTGAGCTGTTTTGGCCAACCCTTTCGACCAGGGACTCGTTTTTCGTTAAACTAACAACTACATTAATGAAACATAAATGCTGGTTCATCAGCAAACTGCAAAAATGTTTTACTGTCATATTCAAATGCTATATTCTGTTCCAACCTTGGGAGATAACCGAGTTTTTCAACCATCTATTCAAAGAGACGTTTTTTCAAATAAATAAATCACCTTAAGATCAACCCAAGGCATTCCGTGCGTCTATGTTCATCCAACCAAACAAAATGCGTTTGGTTTTTAAGACCTTTTCTGTCAATGACAGTTTACTGAGCTGCTGTTGTTTGCCGGGTGTCTTAGCACCAGGCCACTGAATAGAACGGAATTACACACATGCGGTTGTTTTCAGTACCATTGTTTATATAACAACTGAACGGAATCATAAATAACACCGGGATCACGAAAATGTGCACTAGATAAACGAGACGTGAGAAAGTAGGTCAGAACAAGGCAAAGTCAATTGTATTGTTCTAGATTTCACGCTCAGCTGGTACCTCTAGACATAGTTGGTAACTGGGGCTATCTCAGATACTGCACATGTGAACCCTTTGTAATCAGCGCTAATAGGTGTAGTGCATGTGCATATTTGTTCGCATATAGACTCTGTTATATTGCTGTTCGAACAGAGCCAGTTAGACTAAACAAGTGCAAACTACTAACGGCAAGGTCACGTGAAACATTCGGATGGAGTGGACCGGCTGTTAAATTTTGCCTTTAGTCTCCACTGATCATCCACTATGGTTAATTAGACATTTCAAACTTAAAATGTGCAGGACAAGCAGAGTCTTCTCCAGACAGGATTATTCCGTGTAACGATGTTACAATAACAGCCATAATCTGTGAAAAACTCCACGACAGTTGGAGTTTGAAATGGTGACTACTGCTAGGTGACGTAAGAGTCGAACAAACTTCAAACCAACACTGGATAATCGTTCACTTCACCATTGGCCCACAAGATATAATCAGCATATTCGGCCACCGCCAGAAACACAGAATTAAACTGAAATTATGGACTTATTTATTCCAGTTGAGTTGTCTAAATTGTGAGTTATGTAGGTTTCAATTAGTTATCATCTGTTCAAATACACCAGGAGATTTCATCAGAAGTCAAAGCGTGACGAACAAGGTTGTTATCGGTTTGTCATCACCAGGCCAAATACAACACAATAAATATGAAATTATAAATGGAACAGCACCCATAATTGATCGCAGCTGTTTCATTCCCATAGATTTTCAGTCGGCCACTTTCGAACAGCAGAAGCACTAGACTCGTGTCTCGCTCTCATTAAATCTCGTCAGTAGTATATATCCTTGCCACGGCCGAAACTACAACTCCGGCCACGCTGTTCATGAGGTAACCGTGTTTACCACTGTGATATTGATCTCACACTAGGCACGGCCGAATGATCATGTGTGAACACTCAACCACTTTCGCTTGTGAATAATGATCAGGTGACCCAATCGTCTCGAGAGGAGATAGAGCAACTGTTCTGCTAACCCCAATCGATGACCGCTTGAGTAGGACCTCTCTCCAGGTTGAAATCGCAGAAATCACGAATTTTTTGAGCGGTATTTGATTACAGATTAATGGTGAAGGATTCTGAATTTCATATAGATTACACATCACTCAAAATTGATGGCAGCTGTCGCATTCCCATATACGTTCCAATCGGTTCATCTAGTGCTTCTTTTCGAAGTGGACTTACTGGAAAGTCCAGGCTGGATGGTGTTCGCGTGTTCTCACCGACAAGCCCCTTGTTGTACGAGCAATTTAACCTGCTTCACAGGAACAAGCGAATGAGTAGCTATAAAACGAGATAGCACTACTGGGCACTCCGTCTTTGAAGTGAAGGCGTACAGCTGGCTTAGAGGAGAACGTTAGTCTTAGTTGTGCAGCGTGGAACGTTCTCATGAGAGTCACATCGAGCCTTCTCGTCCGCGATGTACTTGATAATTCGCCCTTGTAAGGCAAATTTTTATAGATGGTTTTAGCCCGCCAGAAAACTCATGGTCTCGTGATTCCCTTCGTTGCTTATTTCGAGTTGGGAATTTGTCTGAATATCCGTTAGCATGAAACGTTTCCCATAAGAGCTTCAGCTCACTGTCCAGCAGGTCCTCAGTGCAGATTTTATAAATTCGATTGGTTAAACAACGCACCAAGTTCCGTTTCTGTTTCATCGGGGAGAAATGGTGAAAATGAGTATATTGTCCATTCCATGTCTGCTTTCTTTGCATGCCTCGTTGAAGCGATCCATCTGGAAGTTTCAATAGTGCAACATCAAGGAAAGCCAGTTTTCCATCTTGTCCCATTTTCATAGTGAATTGCAGTTTCTTGTGAGCTGACTTGGCTGGTGATAGTAAGCTGTCAGTATCAATGTTGCTATCGACGATACATGAAATATCATCTACATAACCATTATACAGCACGCATTGTTTTATCAATCCTGTTAGCCTTGTTTGTTCAGTAGCGAAGGGCCTAATGGCGAACCCATTGCGGACCCATCATTTTAGCGACAGATTTTCCCATCAGACTGAAACTGGATTTCTTGCGTGCAAACTAAAAAAAGGTCTTTGAGTATAATGGTCACTTCCACTGTACCTGAATGACGTATGTTCAATTGTTCGTCGACCCTCGTAACCAGGTTTCGTCAAACGCCTTGACTAACGTACATGGCCGCTGCACTTGATGTGTTATCTGTCCAAGCTATCCTTTACTGTTATTGCTCGAATTTGTGATCTAGATTTTGTTACTTTCCCGTTGACCGACATGGTATCCACCTCAGCTACTCGGGCCAGATATCAAGCCGTACGATCGGGTGCGTTATTGCAACACAGCCTATCCAAAACACTTGCAATCTTGTCAAGCGTGTCGTTTACATATTGTTTCATAGAGCTCCGAGTTCACGCTTCCTAAGCGGTTGTGTTCCGTTGAACAGATCCTGGAACAGCCCGCTAATCACAGGTTCTTGCTAAATGGTTCACGCATCTTATCCACAGGATAACATCTTACTGTAGACAAAAGTCGTTCCATAAAGCGAGATCGTTATTATCTAAATCGCACTTCCTCACATCACCCATGCGCTCGCGTTTATAGGCCGGAATTCCAGTCCACAGCACACTCAGGTTTTCATTTGAACATCAAACACATTTTTACCTGGTTCCATGCGTTCGGCTGGTTTTCCTTCCTAGGCTTTTTCCTGCTATTTCTCGCTTGCCAGTCCGATTTTGTGGCCTGATGACTCGCTCGTTAACTCGTGTTGTCCGCCATCGACTCGCTGTGAGATCTGACCGTTTCTCTCCATCGCAGTGAGATACTCCACTGGATGTTGGAATAGTAACGTCATCCTCGAGTAAGTCGTCCATCACAGTACAGTAAAGTGTTTGGCTAACCTCAGCTTTTGCTATCGGATGAAAAATTACTACCATTCTGCAAGACAGTGTGAAACTTAGCAGGCCTATCTATTTTCATTTTATTAAGTATATGTTACGAACTATAGCTATAAAATGTGTCATGGACACGAATTGCTGTTATCTGTTGCACGCTTACTGACCTGCATTTATTAAACGAAATGCATGTTTAGTTGGCACATCACTCAGACTAATCCCAACTGAACGGCTGAGTTAGGCAAACAGAAAAAAGCAATTTTATTTGTAGAAAAGTAAACTTTGTGGCTTTCTTCAACACCGTTGTTTGTCGTCGTCTTATCCGGTGACCAGATAGCAGCAGTAATAATCTGAGGCTTGCTCAATGGTTTTGGTTACATTGTTTGAAGAAGGGCGTTTTGATGATATTGAGCTATCAACAGTCAGTGTCCGCCAAATCGCTAGAGATAGCTTAAATCATCTACCTTGAGAAGCTTCAACATTTTGCAGGCTACTGAACCGAACTTCGACGTAAACAAACACAATCCAGAGAACTTCTGGTTACGAGCTGAACATCACTCACCCAGTGATTTAGAAAATTTAGTCTGCACTTTTCAAATGGAAACATTATAATCATTTTTTCCTTGTTGCAGCTAATGGGCAGTACATATTATTGTCACGATCAGGATTTGAACTCTTGCAATGCAACCGAAATGGAGAAAATAAGTACTAACAAAAACGAGACTCAAGTATAGTGGTTCTTCACGGAAGGTATTTGACAAGATGTCTATGGGAGCGTGGAATCTGCAATCACTTGAGGGTGATATTTAAATCGTGAAATTAGATCATCTACTGCCAACCAGTTCTGCTGAATTATTCAGCTGTTTGATAAGATCGTGTGTGATTGCATTGGTTAAAACAGTTTTTCACTAAACGGAAATTCGAACATATGAAGACAGGAAGTAGCATTAAAGCCTATGTTTTACGGGTTGCAAACTCGAAAGTTGTGACTCATCTCTTATAGGAAAGGAGCGAGGGTTGGTCTAACACCCGCACCATTCGTTTTTACAGGTACCACGAAAAACGATCATGTTAAACCATGGCCGGTATACGTCTGATTATTGAACGTTTTATAGTGCATTTGAATGCATCCGCTAGACCTCATGAGTAAAAGGAATTCACGGAACAGGAAAATCTTACCGATTGTTCAAATTTCAATAAGTATGAAGATATGAAGTACATGATATCATTTATTCAATCAAGGATTGTGGTATAAAGTCAATTACAGTGAAACCTCTGCAAAAGCCTCAACCTACGGTTCAGCTCAAGCTAAAGATGAGATGGACCCAGTAAGTAAGCTGAGCAAAAAATTCAGCTTCAACATCTTTTTTTCTGATCGTAACATTAAACATAACACTTAGTTATAATCTGCAATACGAAGTTTCTGAGCTGCGGACTATTTCATCAACATTTAGCTCCGAATCTGAATGCGATAATGTTTTTACATTCTATTTGTATTGTCCAAGTTAACCGTTTGATTGTTCCGATATATCTGGTGGTTGATAACCATTACGGCATATCAGTTTTTATATACACTGAACATCACCCACAAGTGATCGTAGCTGTCACAGTCCCACAGAGTTTCCAGTCAGCTCCTTTCGAAAGTATCACTAGACCTGTATATATGGGAGCCGAAATATTCTACTACTCATCTGTAACCAAAATGCCGCTAAACAAGTTAGTGATTTCTGTGATTTCAAGTTGCAAAGAAGTCATAGTCCAGCGGTCATCGATTGGGGTTAGCAGGACAGTTGCTCTATCTCCTCTCGAGACGATTGGGTCACCTGATCATTATTCATAAGCGAAAGTGGTTGAGTGTTCACACATGATAATTCGGCCGTGACTAGTGTGAATTCAATGGCGCACTGATAAACACGGTTACCTCATGAACAGCGTGGCCGGAGTTGTAGTTTCGGCCGTGGCAAGGATATGCACCACTGACGAGCTCTAATGAGAGCGAGACTCGACTCTAGTGCTTCTGCTGTTCGAAAGGGGCCGACTGGAACGTCTATGGGAATGAAACAGCTGTGATCACTTGTAAGCGATGCTCAATGTGCATCCGATTTTATGAAACCACATCCAAAAGACTCCGATTTTAGAAGTCCATATTTGTGAACGCGGAATTCTGGTTGTAAATTAACATTCTTTCGCCTTTTTAACTTCATGTGCATGTTGTGGATTAGCTGACCTGGTGAGTTTACGAATATTAATAGCACTGGCGGGCGAGCAATGATTCATGTTCAATGAATTCTCTGGTGTTTGGTTTGCAAACATATATGCTGACATTGACTGACCACTGGCAAATGCTTGTCATATATTTAATGGAAAAAGATGTCAACGGCATAGAAAACTTTGTATAACACTGACAGCCATCTGAGGGCATGAAAATGTCCACTGTAGACAGGCTTGGTGTAATAAGTAATTCATCTAAGCAGTCCACCAAAGATAGCAGTTGAAAATATACCCACTAACATATGACGAACAAGTTGTAGAAAAGTTGATCCGTTGAACAAAAGTGAGGTCGTGTCCGTTACAAGTGGCGGACTAAGACGATGATGTGTATATGATAGCCTGGACACCAAGAGGTTATACTCGTATATATCTAAGGGAATTCGGATTATATGGACACATTAATTTACCCCGAAGATTTCATTTAGTCAGTAAAAGTTTCTAAAAGTTCCTCCTCATATCATGAAAAATCGATATACTTAATGACAATTGAAGGTTGCTTGCCCGCCAGCTATTGCGGCTTTTGCTGTTTTTTATGCTTAGATATGCGGTCAGATAAACAGCAGTATTTCAATACCTAGCTACCCAGCACCAAATCTAAAGTGGAAGTTTTTCAGGCGGTTGTGTGAATTTTATGACGTTACCCACGATCTTTATCATAGGAATATTTCATGCATGAAAATACGGTCAACAACTTCGACAGCAATGGCAGTTTTGATACAAGATTTATACTTAACTAACGAGTGCTTATTCAATATGCTGTTGTTTGATATCTACACGATTCGTTCCCAATTAAGAAGGCTATTGGTAGAAGCTTGACAATTAAATCAATCTGAGCGAACTTCAATATTCGATTTATTCTCGCAGGCTTAACTAATAAACGGTTGCAAAAAATGGAACAGAAGTTAACACTGGGCTCATCTGATACATTTACTTTATCAAAATATCAATCTTTTTCAACAAATATGTGCTTTTAAAGTTGAACATCACTCACAATTGATCGCAGCTGTCGCATCCCCATAGACTTTCCAGTCGGCCCCTTTCGAACAGCAGAAGCACTAGACTCGAGTCTCGCTCTCATTAAAGCTCGTCAGTAGTGCATATCCTTGCCACGGCCGAAACTACAACTCCGGCCATGCTGTTCATGAGGCAACCGTGTTTACCACTGCGCCATTGACCTCACGTTAGGCACGACCGAATTATCATATGTAAACGCTCAAATGTGATGTTCAACTTTAAATTAACCAAATCCTCGTCTACTCATCAACATATGTGCTTGTCGTGATATCTGTTCCTTGATGTATCTTGTCGCAATTCTACAAACATCATGTGGTTCGGTCTCAACCTTCGTCACTCATCGTTTTCCATCAATCTATTCTTATATATTAGTGTTCTGTGTGAACCAAAAACGGACGGTTTAGGACATTCTTCGTGATATTAGAATACTGTCCTTTTGACAATTCTCGGCAACCATCCCGGATTATATAACCTTACGTAAACGTTCCGAATTAACAAGACGAAGTGCCTCGAAAATTCCCATATGATGCGATGTAATATACGTACATTAAACTCCCCTATGAAGTGGTTCAGATGCTTAGATTGCATCTCGACCCTAAACCATTGTGACTGCTTTAATTTCCCAAAAATATTGTAGTACTATCTACGTAGTCATGAAGAAAGAGAACCGTTTGGTAATTGTTTCATCACCTATCCGGCTGTGGTAATTCAGCATTTTGTATTACAATAAAACACAAAAACCAAGCAACTTCAGAAGTGGCATCACAATAAATGATCATTTCTTTAACTTACTCTTTTTCCGTCTTATTAGGATGTTTTTTGTGAAGATACTGTACGTAATCGTCCCATGGCTTAGCGCAAAGAATCTGAAAAATAAATAGGTGGGAATCAATATTTTTTCCTGTCACCACTCATTCAAAAGTAAAGCAGACATTTCATCTTACAATAAGTGTTCAATCGAAACTTTATCACCATTCAACTGGTATTGCTATTGTGACTACTCAAGCAACCTTCATAAGTAGACAGAATTCTGAGTATACTATCAGTGTCATGTTATTTTATTTTAGCCTCATTCAACTTTTATGGATTCATCAATGTGGTCGTGTGAAACATTTTGCAGTTCAATGTGACTTGTGAGTACAGAGATTATTCATGTATTCACTTTGGTACGTTGATACGTTGCACTGCTCAAACGTCGGATGACGCTATGGATGAGTCGAACTTAACGCTATCTCAGCAGTGTACAACTGTATTATGCTCCCTACTGTTCAAGCATACACATAGACTTGTATCTCATAAACTAGTTATAAGAAAGACTGGAAAGTGTGTCTTGAAACCCCTACCTAGAATATGCTTTAGTTTTAAGTCAATTCTAAGTGGATTGTAAGCTTCCAACTGGAGACTCAAGAGCAGCCTAAAAAAACCTTCATACCTCTGGTTACTCCTCGCTTGATCTTTCATTAACCACAAGTGAGCGGTTGATAGATTATTCCAATACAATTGAGTTTTGAGTGGGTTGGTAACCATAGGGACAGTGCATTCTATAAGTTACATTTTGCTTATTATAAAACGTATTGCTTAATTCTTCGGTCACGGCTGATTCGGTTGGCTCATTAAAACTGTACTCCACTGACAAATAAGTCTGAGTCACTAGGGTTTGTTCATTTCATGTAGGTCTCCTCAATGAAGTCTCAAATGTCATCAACTCCTTGTCTGTTTATTGTCCTGCAGGTGCAGTTTCTTTGACGGTCAGATTGTGTGTGTGTTGGTTGGTTGGTTCGGTATGTTGTTTTCATATGCTTAGATAACCTATGCTGTGCCTTTGTTTCGGCTTTACATTAAATGTTCTTTTTAGCAACTCAGAATTTCTTAACCACTACAAACCATCAATGAAAATGAATTCGCCAACCCGTCACATACAGGCAGCAAGTACCACATCCATAGATCGCTATCCTGTATCGGCCCAGGAACAACAAACTGACTGTCAGGTAGTCTGTGCGATAATTGGTTGAAGGATAGCGCTGTCGGTAAGTGCTATTTGTCTTGCAAGTGCAGTTACACGCTCCCAGTTCAAAATGAACATTATTTTGCTACCTGCCCAAACGGTTTCCAGCAAGACCGCCTGTGGTATTTACGTTGGATTCCAGGAAGTTCCTTGTTTTAGACACTTGTCCATGTTAAAATGACCGTTTGAAATAAATATTTAGCAAGCAGTTGCTAGCGACTTAAAACGCAAGAGAATTTCTCGTTGGGGGTTATTCGTAGAATAAGCAACTCACTTGACAGAGTAGGTCCTAAAAAGAACGTTCGGTCACCTAATTCACTAGTGGAACCTAGAGCGACAACTTATCAAAGATCAAACAACGCTGAACAATGTTCTTGATCCATGCTTTTCTATTCTATGCGCTCGCGCGTAGGAGACACCGTTGTAAAAATATACGTTTATAACACATTCCACTTTGATATGGCTGTGCGTGCATTTTGCCAGAAGTCTACACACCATACGTGTTAGATCATTTAAAATTTGCCTTTATTTTGCATAGTAAACTATACTCTATCTCAGTGGAAAACTCGTTGACTATTCAGAGGCATCTTCGAAAACCGAAATTCCTTAATTAAAAAGGACATATGGTCAACAGCAGTACGTTTGATGTTGTCAACACTATATCACTTCAGGTAATGATTTGCATAAGAAGGAATAACAAATTGTTTGGAAAAAATAAACACAACTTCCGAGTGGTTGTTGAATCATCTTGTAGTAAATCATATGGTTACATAAAAAGTAGGCCCAGTCTAGATCGGCAAGTGCTACTGTTTTTTTGATGCCTATTAAGATTTTGTTTGGTTTATCAACGTGCGGTTATGACAGTCACTTTTATAAACGGATGTGTAGTCCCATTATCAACAATACAATTCAGAAGCATCACACCATCATCCAGTGTGACAGTTACTTTATAGCCCCAGATTGTACAAACCAGTGTAATAAACCTGCAGTTATATCGTTCGTCCAATCACATCTTATTGCCTCACGTTAGTTGTATCTACCACAATCTGTTGCTCTGTACGTGTTTTGAGGTTTCCGTAGTCATAAGCAGTGCTTTATACACAAGCTGTTACTATACTGATTCCTGCACAGCAGTCCTCATCAAACCGCCCCATGTCAAGATCAATATCCAGACTACTTTCAATTGTGTAAATGTTGCACACTTGACCCACATGCCTGTACTGAATGATTTGATCGGTAGTGTCTAGAATCTAAACGAGAAAAATTACAAAATTCGAAAATTGGTTTAAAAGGAAGAGGCAACTCAACAACCTTTATACTTAATAACAATTGATGGTGGAATATGTCACAAACTGAATGGTGGAATTCTTTCCATCAACACTTCTGTGAAACCTATATGAGTTTTGCTCCGAGGAGTTTTACGATAAGGTTGTAAACCTTCCTAAACGATACGCTGGTTCGTCCTTGCTACCGTAATGCGCTTGGCAGAAGTCGGATTCTCCTCACGGTAATAATTAACACGAAAACCTCGGTCCCGAAAAGTACCGCGGGTGACCCCGTATTTGCTCCCATGGCAAGCCAAAAGACGCGTTCGAAATATAAAGCTTTGTTCCGCTCCAAAACAGGGGTGCGGTTAGGGCGACAGGTACAAAGTATTTATAGGGCGGGTAATGACCACACATTCCCAAGGCATCAAGAGAACAGTCGCCGCTGAACAGTTCTGCTAAGTTAGGTTGAGTCAATCGTTTTTTTTTCTTTCTCACGACGGAGGTGCCTTGGGACGGTAACACGGTGTGCGCTCTAACAGATAACTAGGCAGGAGGAGTAAAAGACAGTTCTGTTTTTATAATGCAAAGATGCCGACTAAGAGGTACTATTAAAACTGCTTCAAACCGGAGTGGAGTTTTCGGCCACAGAACTTAATTGCGAGTGCAGCAACTAAAATGGATTGGTGTCTGTAGTTGTTGCAAGTTTCCGTTGGAAAAATGATTGTCAGTGTCGATTACGAGAGCTACCGGCTCACCTTGTTGAATAGAGTTACTTTCAGGCGTTTATAAGGTATAAGATAAATTAAGTGTTGTAGCAAAGTTAGTTACAGCTAGGGCAAATACAAGCAATTACTGCGAAGACGTACTGCCACAAAATTAAAAATCCACAACACTGGCAACAGGTTACCCCCAGAACGCCCAGGAGATAAAGTACGATTATTCATCACTCAGTTTCTCAATGTATTTCATACTACGATCAATTGTTCGGGGAAATTCCGAAGACTAAAAGAAAACTCAAGTCAACAGCTTTAATGTTTAAAAGCAGTTGTACTATCAGAGTGTATTATGCAATAGGTATGATAGCTGCAACACTAGCACATAAAACAATGCCAGGTTTTAGAGCGCGTTCATCCTCCTTCGGGTAAAATGCAGGAAATATGCAATTATCGCCAACAGAACACTCTAAAGGAAAAGATGAAATGAGTACGCCACTGCCTTCTTATCAGGTAGAAAGCAATGCGTTTAATACTGCGATGTCTGTAAACGTAAGGAGAAGATCATGTAAACGAAACAGTCAGAAGGGTAGTTGAAACAGGGGACACCCTAAACACGAGTGTCTTCTCAGGAGCTCAGCAAACACACTGAATAAAAAAAAGTCCAAAACAAGTTCTGTCTAAATACCGTAAGAAAACGACGAGGTGTGACTTTCCAGCAGTGATTTTCACCATTGCCAGAAGTATTACAGCATAGAATAGGCACATCTAAGGCAGGAGTGGGTTAATGGAATTGGAGAGAATTACCGATGCCATAACTATCATGTACGTTAACTTTAGAAGTATGAGCACAAAACTGTTTGACTTCTTGTTTTCGCTTAAAAAATTGGCACTTCCTTCTACATCCCTTGGTTGCAGCTGATCCATAGAAGCAAGAAAATGTACAAGGTAACGAGTTGTATACTGCAGTTACACCTCGTCACTTCTACACCGCTTAAGTGGTTTAGCGAGTACTTACATTGCACGTGTAGTCTCAGCCAAAAACAAATGTACCAGAGCCCATATATTATACCTTTGTTTTCAGTGGATTAAACCCCACTGCTTTCCAATTCAGGAAAGTCTGTTTTGTGTACAGTTTTTGTTGGATATCACACAAATTACAACGGTTTTAGGGGCCCCTTAAGGATCACATATCGCCGACGTCATTCGTTAAAATCCTTTGCTCTCTGACATGGAAACACTTGTCCGAATGCTTGCGCTACACAAACCTCATAGTCATAACGGATGACGAAATCCCTATCACATCTGCTCCTCCAGACAATATTTACCCACATTCAGTATAAAACACCTTACCTGATTCTGTCGTAAAAACGCTGACAAACTGATGCGCAAGTGGGACGCGCACATTCAGAAAACCAAACTAACGTTTCGACTAGTTGAAGCTAATTTTAAACTTGTACTATTACCGTTGGCTATTTAGCTGCCTGTGGCAGTGTCCTTGTAATGTCCAGAAGAATGGAGTTTCATCCGTTTTCAATTCGGATGAAATAGTTAAAATTTTATAAACTAACATTTGATCACTTCCCTCAACTTCCAATCTCAAAACATTTTACATTCCACCGACGTTTTCTGAACAGTCCAGCAGTTATTCAAGTGTACATTGGCGTTTTTTACTTTCTAAGCTTGTGCACCTTCACAGAATCCAAACAAGCGCAGATCGAACTCCACTGATCTAGCGAAGCCTGGATTACTTCACCAGCGCGCTTGTTAAATTTGAGTGTGATGTTAATTTTTTCACAATCAACGGCACATATTTTGTAAAATCAAGGGATGCAGCAACATTCAATCGCAATCAGCATCCAATCAAAGGAAGAACATCTGTTACTTATGATCATTTCGTCTGATTTTGCCAATTCAACTGCTTTTCTCAACAAGGTCGTCATGCTGATCACAGGTGCAAATATGCTTAACAAAATAACATGTTGTCCAGTCTAACGGATACAAAGCAGATGTATCTACAAACACTGCTTGAATCACAGAGTCGATGGTGTTAGTTTGAAAAACAATAACGGAAAAGGTAGTTAACTTGTTTTTGCCTCGGACTTCACTTTTGAGAAAGTGGTCCACTTAAACCGCTAGTTGCTTGTGACCGTCTACTATTTAGTATGTATAAAAAGTTTGATAAACTTTGCACGCAATAAAGTATCCAGGTAATCTACTCGACATTCCGCTCGATAAAAAGCATGTAGCCGACTGGATTAAGTTCTTAGAAGGAGCCCAACAATTTGATCACGATAAACTAAACAATCCCCTATATATGGCGCCAAAATTCGCATTCGCATAGACTTTTTGACAGCCCATTTCGAAAAATGCAGTATAACATACAATCAGGGTTTGATAATGTTAGAGGCAGTCAGAAATACTCAACCGCAATCCGAATGTATTTGAATTGCTGACCATGTTCGCTGTAATAAGCCATGCTGATCACTGCGCTTCCAAATTCACACGAGGTATAATCAAGTTAACACATCTGAACGTACGGTCACATTCGCTGGTGAGTACTGCTCAGCTTTCGAAATTTGGGGCCTACCGTGAATGTAACTCAGATTTAGTACGAATGAAGTCTACCAGTTTGAGCCTCGTGTTCAACGTTTTTTTAACGAATGGGTTGATAAGAACAGGAGGTTACTAGCAAGTTGTAACACTCAACATTTCAACTTCTTCAGGTGACTTGTCTGTCCCTCACTTATTTACGCCACTCTCACCTCCACTCAGGGGAATCCGGACAATCCTGTCGGGCGTACCGCAAGCCCACCTAGCAGTCACAAACCCCAGCTGACCTTTGTCCTTCTACTAAAACGATTTCGGTTACAACGTCCGGAAAAATTCCACTTAATGTCATTGATAAGTCAAGTATTACAACTTACTGATCACGTTGTGTTCTCCTCAGTCCACCTAGTAATTCAGTTTATATCAAGAGTATAGTAACACTCTTCCGTAGTAGCAGATTAAATAACGCTGGGAATTTATTCTGGATTGAAAGGTTATTTGATTAAGATTAATATAAAAGTCGAAGCGTTTTTAACTGTGGTTGTTTTGAGCAACCTTAGTTTCATCTACAAGAAATTGTGACAAAATGTTCAGGCATGATAATTTGGTCATCCTCAAAGTGAAGTCAACGGTCAAGTGATTGACACCTTCTTTTAGACTGGAATGACCTTGTTAGTTAATCTGAATAAACTTGGTTGAAGTAGTTTGGATAAATTTTAGACAAAAGTAATACACAAAAATTGACATATCTGTAAACATCCAGTAAAAGTAGTGAGAACATCAAGCAGCTCCCATTCAAACGAATTAGTGAAATGCTAGTAACTCCCCAAACAAGAAAAAATTCCATCCAGGAGACGCACTTACGAGGTACTCGGTAAAAGGAATGAGCACATTCCAAAAAAGGAACATCTGACAGCGATACAAGTAAGACACAACGATTGGAATAATTCTTATCATTCAGAAATTAACAGTATACCGATCTTCCCTATTCAACTTCAACCTGATTAAACAACAAGTGCAGAACGGTTCACTAAAGCATATGAAACCACGTACAGTTTTTCAAACAATTATGACCGGTTAAAGTTTTATGAACATTTCAAGAAGGCGCCTAGTCTAAGGCTGGTTCAAGTAACGTGAAAATCAGACGACAGAAGGATGTTTTTTTGTCCTTGAGCCAAGTGAACATTATTCTGGAAGGATGAATTTCGTATGTTTGCGTGAGAACATTTGTTCACAAGTTTGAGCTGGTGAAATTCTCACTTATCTACTGAAGTCTGAACATGTCTAATGATGATTGCACATAGCTGCAAGCCAACCGTTGATGCACGTGAGGCACTTACAGTGGATATTGAGATGGACTCTAGTGA
Organism: Paragonimus heterotremus; assembly: GCA_013368495.1. NCBI lineage: Eukaryota > Metazoa > Platyhelminthes > Trematoda > Plagiorchiida > Troglotrematidae > Paragonimus > Paragonimus heterotremus. The sequence continues at coordinate 99,880 of LUCH01000499.1, forward strand.
TAACCAGAAGTAAGCAAGTTATCTTTGACGAACGTTTTGGAGATTCTGGAACTAGCAAACTAAGTGGACGTCTCTCTTTTGCAGTCTGCGCCTCTTAGCGGAAAAGTGAGTCAGTTACTGCCCTGTCGTTCAATTATTCCTGGGTAAGAATTACGATAAGCTGGCTCTTTTCAATGCAGAAATGATTGTAACCACATCTTCCTACAAAACCAGCTGTCAGTACTCCAGAGCCAACAGGATAAATTTACAAGCTATAGGTCTGATACTCCCATGTCGTGGATTCGATTCCCACCTGCATGGAATTGACAGAACCCAACTAGAACAAAGAAGCTGTCCTTTGCTTTGCCGGTGGTAACTGCAGCCAAACGATTTCAAAACTAGAAGATACCTGAGAATGAATGTCGCCAGAATATTAAAGGGTCTTGAATAAATAGGAATTGTAGGTCAGTGACTCAGGTTCGCAGTATTTTTAGAGTATTATTCATATCAAGGTACTTTATTGGCACACATTAAAACAATCATGGAAATTTGGTACGTTCAGAGATGATCTTGTTATCTCTAAAAGACTATGTACATGAAGATTGATTCAAAGCATTAAAAACTGTCTAATGATATAGATGGCTAAGATAACTGTCGAATATCATTTGTGGGTACAGAATAATCACTCTGGATATACCAAGTCAACATCACAAAGACCCCATATTTCAGTCGAATGTTATCAATCACCTATAAAAACTCAGATTTCTGTTATTTCGGTAAGCACGATTACACCACGAACTGTGTTTTGAAAACAAAATCCTCCAGTAGCACACATATCGGTCTTGTTCACTCAGAGGTAAGCCGAATTCAGGGTTAACGGAACAGGAGAACAGACGTCAGTTGACTTCGCGCGTTGTGGTAAATCAGCCGAGATTGGAATGTGGGTAACAAGGATTCTGCTAATTTATTATATGGCGTGATATAATTTGGTTAGTAAATAACGTGTAACAAATCTATTATGTTAATAAACAATACGTTCACCTGATCAGGCACTTCGGAAAACGTGATGATCAGTTAAACCAGGACATCATATATGTCTGTAATAATGTGTGTTGAAGCTCATGTAAAAAGGAGTATCATTATCACAGTGCATCTAAAAGCTACATTCTTTCTGATACAGTTATAGCTACCAATAGCCACCGATCTAGAAAATCAAGCAGAAAACTATATCGAAAAGTTATAAGTTTCTTTAATTTTGACGGAGATTTTTCGAAAAACTAAGTTGTATACAATTTACCTCTGTGTTTATATCCTTGAACATAAATGTGGTCAACAGTACAATCGTATGCAAACACTTGGTTAGAGTAAACAAATCTACTGAACAAAATATAAAATCAGTCAAATTTCATAAGTAAGACCAATATGATATTCAGTTCCCCAGGTTTGTTGTAAATATATACAAACCTTTTGAGCACTATCGGTACAATTCACCCAGATGAATTTCACCGAGTTCCACATCATTAGTTTTACTACTAAATTTACATATATGAAGTGATTTGGAAGTATGCCGTCATGGAAAATTATACATAGAATTAACTGCGAAATATTTACTTCAAATGATAGAAATTATAGCATTTAGCTCATTCTTTGATTCAAAACATTTGAAAGTGATATGGAATGCAGATGTCCGAAATAAGAAGAGATGAAGACAGTTTTCATGAACTGTTGTCATGGTTTTTCTTAATGTCTGTTCTCCAACTGCCCAACTCTACCGTCCACATACAAACAGTACGATAGACCTCGTGCTAGATGCATCGTGCTTACACAACTTTAAACTATGGTGTCTAGCCTTTAGGCGTTGTGCTCTCTATTTCACATCCAAGACCCTTAAATTTGAGCCCGGTGATTTACTTCAAAACTTCACACTCTCTATACCCATATTTTGGGCGCAGTATTTCTATTTCTCACTAATCTCTCCAGCTTTAGAGTCGTGCACTATCTGACTTGGCAAATAAAGTTTACTGTGCCAACGTATTGTTGTTTTTGCTAACTAACAATGCCTTACTTTTGTACGACAACGTAGAGAGTACATGATTTTGATGAACTTATAAAAAATATTATAGAAAATTATCAACGTTACGTTTTGAGACCAGAAATTTGAATCGGGATTTTACAAAATTCCAAAGACGTCGTTCAACGACAAGACAAAAATAAGTTTACTACCAACTTCGGAACAATAAGCACAACAAGCGAACTTACAAAAACTGCAGGTTAGCCTACTCTTGGTTGTCGCTGTTTATCATGGCAGACCATTATGGAAGTATTACTATGTCGATCAAATATAAGCAGTGATGTTACAATTATCATCCGTGTCTGTTCATCGTCAGTCTCATCATCATACAAAATTGCATCAGCGTTTCTCTCTAGGGCTGACCTGGCACATAATCATGAAGGTAAACATACGGCTAACTTCGTAGAGGAAGAGAAGAGAAAAGGAGAGGGAAAGGGACTTAACCAATGAAAATAGCTACGTCTATCATCAAAGATTCAGTATAAAGGTGCCTGGAACTTGCGAATAAACAACCGAGCTGTAAGTGAAATTCTAGTTCAGCTGGACCGCTTCTCTAAAGTTTTAAATGCATACAGTTTACAGACAACTAAGAGAACATGACAGCATTCACGTTATTGGACCCGATTAGCTGCCACCTCACCTGACGTCTCCGGCCACCGAGTCGCGAGATCTCTAGCCCGCGAGACGGACCTGACCTATAGTGACCAACCCTTTGGTGAACGACTTCATTCCTCTACGCCGAGTCATCTTCTGTCAACCTCACCCCTCAGGCAAGTCAGGTCTACTACTCAATGAAAATGGCACTGAAAAGCTATGGCAGAAAAAGCTGCAGTTGAACCAGGTCAGAAACATTGGCAACGTGGTTGTCAAATCCATCGTGAGATCCTGTGGTAAGAACAGGTGTCCGTCATCTGGCACTTGGGTTAACGATGAGTCGGAGGCGCGCTCACTTAACACAACCATCGTGAAGTGTCTGAACCATGCATTGCTAAATGTCGCCCAAGGTCATTAGAGTAGCAGGCTCTAGAATAATTTTAATTCATCGGTAGTTCCGTTTATTTTTGATAGTGTATATACCGTCAGACAATAACTATCTAATGTATGATAACTCTTACAGTGAACAAGAGGAAAGTCGTCATCTTGGGTTTGACTAAGCGACAAAAGGCACTGTACAACAACGACCGAAGAAGGTAGGACACATATGATTCTATGTGTTGGTAATTAAAACGTTTTGCAAGCTCCGATATAGGAAACTCAACATCAACACCAAAATGAACCGATACGCTGTGCATGTGAACCTCGAAACTCCGTCAAAGCTATGGCCTTTATGCAGGATATTTTCATGAGTATGTCGGAGTGTTATAGAACACATTGAACCGGGGTTATCTCTGAATGATGCTCGAGTAAATCATGTCCTCCAGCTTTACATACTTGGGCAACCCCTTAACCTCATTAAGACCTTCTCTCGATGGACACAGGTATTCAGCTAGTGCAATGGTGCAGCCTGGACAGCAGAGTCGGGCAAATTTCAGGACCAGATTTGGTTAAGCTAAATGAAGGCACCAGGAATATGTTACAATATACGATACTGTCGATCGACTGGGAGATCAACGGTTTCCGTGAATTGCATGCGGACAAATTCTACTGCCTCGGTTTATACTTCCAGCTCCGTTGTTTCACTACACCACCAGCACTTGAAGATAACTCGGAATCCCTTCAACTATTCGCCTTCGAGTAGTTTATAAAGGTTTAGTAGGAATGTGAGCCGTCTTTATTTAGGAAACTTCATTCCTAATTTAACCACCGTGTGACTTCATTGTGCAAGTAACAAGATATGTAATACGTTATTGCTTACACCACCGTCATTCTAGTTAATGAAGTGTACAATAAATCCAAACAAGCTCCCCAAGTTTAAGTCCACATCCGACTCAGATTTGTCCTGTTAAGCAGACAGTGCTGAGGGAACGTTCCATAACTCCCAAGTCCCAAATGGTTTTACCAACAACCGGTACTGTAGGAAATTGTTGCGAGTATCTTGCACGATCGCACTTCCGTAGATCACAATGTCTTATACCTGAAGCTTTATAGTATACTAATATTTGAACATGCTTGTTTTAATACGATTTCCATTAAAATTATATGTTGATTTGGTTTTTAAAATGGGTGACTGGTCAATTGTGGATTGAATTGCATAGCTCATGAATTTGACAGGCGATTAAACCTCAAAAATACAAGATATACAATTGGGGGAGCGGGAAGCAAAGCAATAAATCTAGAGTTCTGTTCTGAGAACTAGAGGTGTGAAATGAGACTTAACCGAGTCGGAAACGCGTGAGTATTTGTTTTATTTTCATTTATATAAGTAATATCATAAATTCCAAATTGTCCGTCCTTGTTGCTGTCACTACTTGGTAAACGAAACCTTCGGGCAAATTTACGTTAATCAAATCATTAAAACCCTTGAGTGAATTTACTTTTTTCCTCTCTTTTGTAGTCGTGTTTTTTACACACCTCCGAGGACAGATTTCAAAATTAACGCTTAGATTATGTAATACGACCTTGAACAAACTATCCTAATTCAAATATACTTCGAGTACTTTACATCCCTAGTATAATTATTGTCCATCGTGAGTTATTTACAATTATGGTCAGGTGATTGTGGAAATCGATGACGGGATTTTCAAAGCCTTCAAGATCACTTGAATGCCCATTACCAAATGATCTCAACCAAGGGGACATTATAATACACTTCAGTATAGTAGACTACAATTTAGGATAAATTGCTATAAAGTAACATTCGGGAGCACCATAAAATATCCTAAGTTCACCGTACAAAGAGATATTGCTGACATCACTGGTTCAGTTTTTTTTGTAGATGGTTTAATGTTACCAGAAAAAGGAACCTGTCATATAAAGTCATCCTGTTGGCACAAACTTATCACAGAAAGTAACAAAATGATGACGAACCGTAAACAATATTGAATGCTTCTTGCTAAAAAAATTAAATTGCGCCAAGTGGTGAAAATCGTTCGTCTATTTCATAACAGACCGAAGAATTCACTACAACAACTTTGCAGTTAGTCATCGAAATTTTGGTGATTTGTTTATATATAACAAAAACCGCCCGGAACCTGTGTTGACGAAAATGAACACTCTGGCAGATGTTACATCACAGATCGTGGAAAATTTGTGCATGACAAATTTATGGCCTATCTGAACCACTTAGGACTGAGCTTCTTAATTCAAGTGACTAGGGTATCACGCACCGTATACAACAGTACAGTTATTCACGGAAACAACATCCTCTGTGGTAATGCAGTCCATCGGAACGAAGAGTCGTTACGACAGTTCATATAACCCATTAGAGATAAAGATCCTTAGAAAGTGCAAACATAGGCTGATCACCCATCAGCAAGCACATGAGACTGAGAAGGCTAAACACATGGCATCTAGTCGAGAAATCTTGCCGGGGTCATTCATCTGTCTAGGTAGTCGTCGATGCAACGGATAACACATTAATCCTGGCTAAGTCAAGGAAATTGAATTGTCGAGGAAAAGCGCGAGTGGCAATTCTACTGTATATCAGCCATTGTACATATGATCGGTTTATAAACTCTGATACTTAGCTGCGGACCAGAACAATGGTGATTGTTGCATCAACAAAACTGTTCGAAAACTGTTCGGTTTCTTTATAAATAGATGCTCAAATGATATATATGCCATGCATATTTCAAATGCAAACTGACAATGGTAAACCATATCAAAGAGTTGAAGGTGAGTGTTGAACAAATTACCATATCTCAAAGGAGCTCTTCGTTTGTCTCTTGAAAACCAGAAGTATATATTCCACTTAGTTCACTGCACACAAGGAAGCATGTAGCTCATGGGTTTTACCGCCAAGTAGTTATAGCACTTAACATCAGAATGCCAAAGCAGTCTCACACCAGAATTAACCAAAATGTTTGATGTGATAACGTGTAAATCGTTTTCCAACCACGCAAAATAAGCAATAGTAAATATATCTATATACATCAAAAGTCAAAGCATGGCGAATAAGCTCGTTTTCGGTGTATCATCTTCAGGCCAAATGCAACATATCTATATACCTCATAGTGTCAAGTTATGCGGCATACGAATGTCGCTTGTGAGTGGTTAAGGTTTCATGTACGGTTCAACATCTAAATTTCATGAGCTTTTCCACGAGCCTTATCACATCCACCAGTTGGCTAACATCACGAACGATTCTCTCACGTGGGTTTCATACAGAACAAATAATTTACACTTACTTTTGTCTGACGCACCGCTTCTTCGTAGGAATACATCTCACTGGGAAGTATGTCCGTCATGGAATAGTTGTACTCAGTCAATCCGAAGAAAGCCGTTTGATGCGTGTTGAAAACTGGCTGAACTGTGTTCCCAATAGCACACGGAATGGGTTTGCAATCGTTACGTTTGTGAAACAGGGGTTTGATCAAATTGGTGCATTCTTCGAAATTTCCTGTACCCTAAGGAAGAGTTCACATAAGTTAAAAACTCACTAAGTTCTGGGATTGCGAACGCCGGTTGATGTAATCATGAGATATGTATTTTTCATTTGTGAACGGGCAGTCAAAAAGTTCATCGTGTTTACATCCGTTTCACCTTACTGCGCAGGAATACATGGTCAACTGAAAGTCGCGTACATTTTTAAACTGCGGAGCCTGAAAATTCTGCCAAAACTGATTGAGCCGAAATTCCTTGATGTTCTTTTTTACATCTCACAATTTATTCGATCTTTTAGCTGGTACTTTCCAAAACAAAACACAATACTACGTTTTCCCCTTTGTTAGTATTATGTTCGTGGAAAAGAATAACTCTGTCCATGTTGATCATAAAGTGTACCATTTGACAACTTGTTTAAAAAGTTCGCAATAGGAATAGGACTAGCATCTCAAAAAGTTCAAATGACGTGAAAGCCTGATCACATTTTGATCTCTACAACAAACAGGACAGTAGGATTGTCAAATTTTGGGTCCCCGAAGTGATCACCACTTTTCGCAAATTCGCCTGTGTATCACCGTTTCAACTAAATAATCCGGTCACCTCCAATGGGAAATGAAGAACCCGTAATCATCACGGCTATATTTCAGTTTGCTTTCCAAACAAGGGCATGCACTGCCAACAAGACTTACCTCAGGCGAATCTAAGGCACAATGCGTAATTTTAAAGTGTGCTGTGTGAAGCGTCCTGCTGAAAATGAACATTCTTCTGCAATATTTAATATAGAACAACCAAAATTAACAGCTAGTCATTAATAAACAATCTATACATAATTGTAGGACAGGAACCTATATACCTGTATGGTTTCGCGTCCGAAAAGTTCAAGTGCGGACCAATTGTCAGGCAACCATAAAATTAACGCCATATGCTTCGTAACCTACCGTGTGGTTAAAGGGCAACATCTGCTATCTATGATCTGACAAACGCACAGTTAAGTCAGGGTGTTCAAAGAAGGAAGGAATGTAGGCGTCGCCTGACTAGCTAGTACATAAGTTACTTTTGAAGAAACTTAAAAGAGATGGTAGCGATCGAATATAGCCTATTGAACTCAGCCGGATTCATCTGGGAAACAAGAAGGATTGACAACGCAAGGTGTTGAAAACTGTAAGGATGGTGGCCTTCAGATACCGCCTTATTCTCATGTGGCATTCGGCGGATTTCCTCATGTAGGTACACGGAGTTGAGCTGAGAACATAGAGGGAATTTTCATTAGACTATATGAGATCCAGTGGCCTTGACCGGATTGCTGATCCAATATCTGCTCACAGATTCCTCGGAGGATATGGTTTCGAGTTTGTTCTGCTACATCCAAACAGCTGTTCAATATTCCGCTGGTGATCAGGAGGACTAAATGCTTGTGAAATTTTTTATCACCTAATCTTGAGACCGTAATGGGTGCTTACTGGTATGCAAACCAACTGCGCATGTCTGTTAAATTTCATCATCTCCCCTAGCTAATCATTCCACATCCACCTGAAACTCGAACAAGCTTGAATCGCCCGGCATTGATGAATGCTTTTCTCGTGACGGGCACGTGTAACACTCCACCAGATTCATCAACACTCTCGACCTTCTCCAGTAAACTGATCCGTACCAATTCTGTGATTTTTAGTGAAGTATTTTACTCGTTATAACTTTCATATATAACTCGCACTTACTGTGTGCATCTGTAAAAGCCTGATGAGTACTGCCCAAAACCACTGTTTGCAAAATTCCATTCTTATGTTGGATTTCAATCAGTGGGTAAAAAGGTGCAGCGGTCAAGATAAATCATCCATCCCTTTCTCCAATCCAAGCTCTTATGACCACGTGGTCCAACATTTAACTGACCGGACTGCCAATCAGCAGCTTGCTCACAGACCTTAGACTCGATTTCACGACTATCTTGATGCTCCTAATAAACGACTAAGTCAGAAGCGACGCATCATTCTAGCATTCATTCAGCAGCTAATCCGTGATATGCCTCACCTTTCCTCATCACACTGCACGTTTTAAGACAAATCGTCATAATTTGTGTATGTCTAATTGCGTTCACTGAATCAAATTCTGTGAAGTACAGTGAATTGACTATGAACTTACTTGAAAGTGCACCTGATATGTAGGTTCTGTTTTATCCTGGATGCTGAAGTCGTCGATATCACGAGGCACTAACGTCTGTACAATCTCTTTGCCCCTGGAAAGACACGAGTCCTACAACAACGAAAATTGACGTCAGATGGATGACGATTGAATAAACTACCAGGAAAGCATTTGTTATGGCCCTCAGGGTCTGAAAACTAATCCAAAAAAGGAATGAAATTAAACGATCCTCCACAAGAATATCGAACTCTTCTATCACCTAACCACTGGTACGTGATCGGACAATGCTTGCTGTCAAATATTTACCATTTTTGGTCGGTTTTACCAGACTGTACACACAACACAATCAAGCACAGAAGTAAAAACGTCTCTCCTATGTGAAAACTGTAAAAGTCGTTTTAATTTTGTTTCAACGTTGTGTTGCGTTTTTGAAAGTGTTGCGAATTCCAGAACGCTTTAATATTGGAATTTTCTAAAGAAATAGCGATTATGGAAACCGAACGAGTAAGTAATATTCAACTTTGCAATTGAATATTTCATTGTCATACTAGGAGCAAAACAGTATTACTTAGAGGAGTGAGTTAGGTCATAATCTGTTGTCACTACCGAGGTGAAAAACCGATACTTAAACAATGGTTCCAAACAACAGTACCATAGGGGTAAGATGTAAAGGGTTGATATTTATCAGTAAACTGAACAAGGTTAAGCCACGAGTTAAAGATTACTAGTGACCAGAGTAAACTGTTCACTATTGCCAAAGGTGGTATGATTATAGACTCCAGGCTGGGATACAATCGATATGACCTGGAAGTTAAGTGTCACATCTTCCAAAATACTTTTTAGCCACAAAATAGCTGAAGCTCTACTGATCACCTGATAAAAGCCGCCTAACAGCTTAAATTTAGTTTGATAACAGAAAATCATGTAGATTAAAAATACAATTTAATAAGTTGGGAAAGAACTGAATCTGATAACATTATAATGCACTTAGTAACTTATTTAATATTTATGCTGATGTACGCTTGCAACTTCAGTCTCTTAGCATTCAGGAGACAGAGATTTTTCCTATAATGTAAACGAGACTGACAAAATTTGCCATCAGTGCTAATTACATCAATTTTTTTATTAAGATTCCTGTTTATATAATATTAATCAGTTATTGGCTTAACGACTCAGAAAGGAAGAAAAGAACGGACCAAATTTCACTAAATAGTTGAATTTCTGGGATTAAAAAATACACTCCATCACAAAAACTGCTTGATGTTGACCAAAGCTCACGCTCTGAAGACACTTCCTTCATACTTCTGAAGGTTTCCAAGAGGCTATTTGAATGCACATTGATCGAATGCATGAAAACCGCCAAAAGTAACAGACCAGCTTTTGGGCAGGCATAAGATAGGGTTAGGTATACAAATCGCAGTGTTTCAGACTGTCAGTGTAGCCCCAAATAATGTGTAAGTATCAAAGAAAATCAAGTTGAAACAAACAGACTGACGGACTCTTTTGAAAAATAGAGCAGCGGCGTGAACTATATTTTAATTTCGAAATTTAACGTACAACAGAAAGGGGTTTAAGCAATCGTGACAGGGTTGTATGAGTGTAGTATAATGATTCAGCTGGCGAAATCAGTCAGGAACTATCCGTTACTAGGACAAACAAATCTAACATTTGAACATGCAAATAGGTAGCTATTATTCCGTAGTCACAAATGCATGCTTCGGGTTGTTGAATTAAGTGATGTCACTCAAATTGTTGGTGAGTAGGTGCAAATTTCGACTGGCAAAAGGTTAATTATAATTATAACTGACAGAAGCTTTTATATTCAAATGGTTTGTTGACGGACCTCCTTAAAAAAAGAAAACGTTAGGTTCTGGTGCTTTAACTACCAGCCTCTAACCAAAGAGAAAATAAAATGTGTGAGTTTGAATCAACTGAGAAGCTCAGATCATGACATACCAGAAGAGTTATCGTGCAACCTTCCAAAAAATTGGCTAGTCTGAAAGTTTATCACTAGCGGATGTAACTAAGCGTTTAGGAGTACGTGATAGATCTGTATCTCGGCCTCATTTCTACTGAATACCTTGTGATTGTTTTGCTTAACAACGCGATGTGATTACTCCATATTACTGAAGTGCTCACTGAAGTCCGAAATCTCTCATTGTGTCATTCCCTTAAAATAACCCACTTTTGTCCTTCACGGGATATCCGTCAGTTGTCTTGCTCTGTTTAGTTACCAAAGGATGCCATATGTTTTGCTGTATTCACAAAACAGCTATCACAGTTAAATTCGTTTGCATCACTGTTTTTCAACATGTGGAAACATTTTGCAACAGAAGCATTTTTAACAAAGTCCGCCCAGTTTATTTTGCTTTCAATAAAGCTGTTTCTGAGAAGGTAGCAACTAGTAGACTGAAGCCGATCCTGTGTGTTCAGAAACATTTGTCGTAAACTCTGCCTTTTCCTGGACTTAGAAACCTTCCCTAATCCGCCGAGTGACTTTTCCTCCCTAACTGTTCAGTATAAAAACCTCTTCAGGTCATTGTAAATTTGGTGCTGACGACTCAATACGAAATGCTTGCATTCACCAGTTTTCGTTTTCTACCTGTTTTGTTCAAACTTCTGAAGAGAATGAACTGTTTTGAAGTTCTTTTTACGATATTGGTCTAAACACAAAACAATTGTTTACTAGAAACTTCCAACCTTACTTTTTCTCAGCCACTCCCTATTCATCTAATTTTCTGCATAATATCGACCACTGAACCAAAACAATTAATCTTTCCAATTGGTTTCGATTGCGGCCAGTGGCCGAAGTTTCCATGAGGCTCATACTGATAGTTAGTGGTTTCTGTGGTTTAAAAAGTTTAAGGAAATCATTTCTGATTTGTTTGAAATGTCCGTATGTCAAACGTTAAGATTTTACCCCTCACATTGCGTGAAGCGTACCACTAAGCTTACTTTCCCTGAATGGAGCAGTGGTTAACATGGTTGCTTTGTAAGAACCGGAATGTGAGTTCAAGTCGCTGTCGTGAAAATGGTTTGCACTACTGAATCCCACTAATACAAGGGATTTCATTGATTTTTTTCAAAAGGCGCTGGCAGGAAACTTTATCTGAACTCGTATGCCACGATCAAGAGGTATGGCATTAAAATGTGTCACCCTAACTGAGATATCCCTAGGACTTATCTGCCGATATGTCTCTTCTGGATAAGGCAATCACTGGCAGTCTTCAGTAAAAACTCTAACCTTCGACCAAGTCTAGTTTGAGGCCAGCAGGAAGTGGGAGTGTTCAATTTGCAGACAATCGGGTGAGAGTTCAGCCAAACTTATTGCCGATAAGAATCAACATAACTGACACATGGGAGCGAAATCTTGTTATGCAAACCATACTGACAGAAGGTCTATCGGAATACACTATTTGCGGTCAGAGATCGTTGAACATTTCGTCACCCACTTTCATCCAAATACAGAGTTTATGTCAAATTGTACCAACCTGTATTGCGTTTGCTGACATCACTAACGACCATGTAAAACTAATTTTTCCTGGATTAAGTGATTTGTAAGTGCCTTCATAGGTCAAACTCTACAGAGAACGGCTAGTGGACGGGTTCGTCCCCGGTGAAATGGACGACCCCAACTTTTAACCTTTTTGCACGATATTTCTCCCAATCAGGCTCAAAACAACTTCCAAGTACTTATCACGGCTGAAGAAAATACAACACTTCTCTTAGTGTTTTATCCCGGTTCACTTTGTTCCATATAAAGCACCATTCACACGTAAACACACAGTGATAATCCAGCCAAAAAAATGAAAACAGTATGAGTCCGAGCTTTGATCTCGACAGCTCTCATCAATATGCCCTGGCGTCGTACGTTTTGAAAGAACAATTCTTATTCACATACTTTTGAACCAACCACGTTAATGTCTGTCTCCTTTATCTCACGTTAAACATGCGAGAATGGCAACTGCTGAAACCATCTGTGGATAATTAATCTCAGAACGCTCCTAGATAATCATGAGATACGCCACTCCCGAAGCGCAAAAAGCTGAAATTTCATGCAACCGTTGATAGAAAGATGCAAATGAAAGCAAATACTCCAATCCAGTAAGGGTCACGCTGAATTTATGCTCAACTCAGGACTTTTGAACTAAATGCATATACGTTTTGTGTTTGCTTACTTAACAAATTAGTATAACATTTATATGCCCAAACTTAAAAATTTATTTGCAAGTTCCCGACTAGTTACAGGAGCGGTAGACATGTACTTATGTGGACGGATCTGAATCTATGGTTGCTTTTGACGAAATCCATTAACACTATATAAAAACAGATGTTGCGAGGTGTTAACATTTGGTTTGTGTTCGTTAATCGCAAACATAAAATCACACAATGACGAAAACGGAAATTAAACACGACGCACACTAACAAAACCAGATTCAATTTTACGTCGATTTTACTGAGTGCGTCAGCATCTTTTGTGCTCAAAATAAGGGTGGATTCTGCCCAAGTGTGTTTTCGGTAAGGAGTTTATATTTCTATCTTTACCTAGCCTTCAGAAACCAATTATCTGGCGATACAACTAAACTGGATGTTATTTAAGAGTTGATGTTTCTGGTGTGCTTCATCTGTGATTTCTGATTTTGTTGTCGCGTCTATTTGTGGTATAACACTTGGTGAATTACATAACTACGTTTCCTAAAGAGTAACGTAGGGAACAGTAGATACCGTGTATATGAGCCTCGACCTGGTTAGAAATGCAGTCATGTCCGAGGAGAATGGGTTTTGTCTCGTTGCCACGATTGCATACACGACAGTGATTAAAACTCCTATCACGCTTTCATGAGGCAACGTTGTTCACCAGTGCATCATCAGCACCAGGTCAACCAAGAAGGGATCATCACATTTAAAATTTCAGTCACAATCGTTTATGATTAATGCTCGGAATGCCAGATCACCTCGAGAGAAAAGTCAGTAACCGTCTTGTTGTGTCCTGTCCACGATCACATGATTAGGACTTCTCTCCAAATGTAAATCACAGATTAAGTGTTGAATGCTGGCGAGCAATTGAGAAGTATGGCTCACACGAAGTGAGTACCAATCACAATCAACAAAGTTGCTCCATAAAAGCGTGGCTGAAGTTCTAATCCCGGCACTGATATTACTGACGGTATGTGACTGAAGTGCAGCTCAAATATACTGATCAGTTCGCAAAAGACTGGCTGGAAACTCTACCAAAATCTGAAAGCTCTGATAAATTATTAGTAACATTCAACTTATGTAAATGAAATTTCCCAGTGCACACTAGAAATATCTCGATTTGGTAGTGAGATTTTCTCGCTAGTGATAGGCAGATGGTTGATTATAGAATGTTTAACCAGTCTGTTTCGTTTCGGTTTACAATCTGATGTTTACCTGAAAACCGAAAACCACTGGTAATATTGTACAGATAATCTGAATTTTATCTGCAGAATGGAAGCTAACAACTACTCATTATTTCTAAGTTTCCTTTTCAGCTATAAAGACAATCTAACAGTATGTTGGTCAGCTTACCGGAAGCCGGCATGTACCAGCCAATACTCTCATTTTCCAAGTTCAAGAATGCTAGACTTATTCGCTCACTTGACGAACTAACCAATGAACGTAGATTGAATACAGAGATGCTGCATGATAATGAATATTCACTGCTATCCAAAGAAGTGCACAGTCTATTACGGATATCATTAAACAGCTATGTTACAGTTGGGATAAAGAAAGTGTATATTGATCAACTACACAAAGGTGACGTTGGCTCGATTCCACTTGCAAAACGATAGATCATTTCGATCAAACAATCAAAGTCGCATCGTCAACTCAAGATGTTTTTGTTTATACTCACGAGAGTACATCAGTATGTGCAAGTGTGCAAAACTTCAGTGGAATTCAACTGGGTTAGACCAATAAACATTTTCCAAACGGAGTGAATTTTGGATAGTCTGGCTCATTTAGTTCAGTTGAACATAAATTTCCCACTCTGTCAGTCATCAGGTGCATAGTGAACTCATAAACTAAAACACAAATTGACATTCAGACATAAGAGGCGTCATATTAACCCGTGCTTTTAGCTTCTCACTGTGACGGCCGTGGGCGATCGCGTCAAATAAATCTATTGTATAAACGAACAGGTACTCGTACGACTCAATCACCTGTGAATGTATAAACTTAACATATCTATCCCCTTTCATTTGGGCACAGTTAAACTTATCGCACGCCCCGACTGTGCTTACGTATAGTTCCCGCTACCGTTGTTTCGAGCCGGTTGGTCCATGTAAGACACCAGAATCAAACAGTTTCCATCTCTTCTCGCAGCTTTACTCAACCTCACAAGTCGTGTTAAGCCAAGATTTCACTTGATGAGAACAAGATGGTGTGGGTTTAGCAGTCGAAACCAACATGGACTCCGCGGTTATAACATTACAGGAGCATGTGTTAGGACGGTTGAAATAAAGATGGAGTTGAAAGATATTGATTGTGATAACGCAAGAAGACAGTAACCAAAGGGTTCATAATATTATATATTCAGTCACTCAATCAGCTCTGCAGAAGCTAAAATTTGACACTTGCGCGCATGTGTACAATCGTGGCGGTATCTGCACAGGAATGCTTTGCAACATTGGATAATGATTTGGAATGGTCTGATAATAGGATGGAATTGGTATCCACAAGAATTTCGTTAGAAAACTTTTACGTATGTCTTCAAATGTGATACAACAAAACACTGACGAAATATGTATACATAATATGACTATTTCAGGGCAGAAATTTTATGGTTCTAAGTGACAATTAACGACTTTCCATTAGTGGACTAATAACTACCGTAGAAATTGCACTGTGATCAACTGGAAAGAATGTAGACGTTAATAACCTTTGAGACGAGGTCATTCAGGGGTGGGAGATGCTTTTAAACAAATGTTGTGAGAGAACAAAACTCATGACTGTAATGAAATATCATTGAGCAAGAGGAATCATCACATATTGTAGTAGGGAGTTACTCCAGAATGGTTGGATAGTAACTGTCTCAGAATAAACGAACAGTGAATCTGTAACCCCCTACGCGGTCCCCTGAGGTGGCAGTAACAACTGAACTTAACAAGGGTAAACCGAACACTATACGACACATAAATATGCTACTATCCCTACACTAATCGTCCAAAGCAGATAAACTTTGAAGCAACCATTTCTAAGTGAAAACAACTTTCACAAAACAGCTGCACCAGATACTCTATAGACTACTTTTCGGTGACGAATAGTCACTTGTGTAAACCAACAGTACAGAAGATGGCGGGAAATCCCCTCGGTAATAGTTTGTGAGAACCCAAACTCTTAGGTTTTTGGGTAAATTTGAATATCTCATTTTGCCAGGTAAAGTGTTGTGGAATAAAATACTTTTCAATGAATGCCCTTGAATACGCTTACATTAGCTTGACTTTTAACCCGCTAGCTTGGACCAAGGTTTGGCATTTAAATCAGTAATTTTACACATAACGCGTACAGTGTACTTAACAGAATGCAGACTTTGAATATACGACAATAATTATATGCTTACCACATCCACTTCTCGCAGAGAAAGGTAAGCCAACACTAATTATTTCAGTATGTAGAAAGTTTCATGTTGTACCCTTCTCTATAAATTGTACTGTAAATAAATATGATTGACAATGTCTTCATCTTGAAGAATCTCGGATTAACATCAGTCACACATGCGCAATCTTGGATTTGTGCACAGCATGTATCTGTTGTTGTTTATGAAGATGCAACCAGCAGGAGATTTATCACATCGGCCACACTGACATTTTCAGAGATAACACCCCCACCTATCCATCAATCAACACATGTTCTTCTATAACTTCTGTCATTGTGAGGTAGGTGAGGTTGTATTAAACTGCTGTCAGTCACAAGTGTATGGTTGGTCATACGATATTCTTCCTAGACGATGTGTTTACCATTCTACCAAGTTTTTCCCAAACGGAACCAAAACAAGGCTACAGATTTTCCTTTCCACGTATGACAGACTGGTTTAAAAAGTAACTTAACTCAAAAGTATCTCACCATTCATATTCCAGTGATAATCACTGAATCGATGAAACGAAAAATTAATCCCTAGCCATTTCACAAGCTAGCATGTTATTTGCTTTAAGATAACGCGTAACCAATTTAATTTTACCGTAAAACAAGTTGAACCACGAAGTAAACATGTTCGTCTTTTGCAGCAGACTTTGTGAAGACACACAAAGGAACTTTTTATCTTATCAAACCCTCAGCAACAGATACTGGTTTTACAAGAAGATATAAAGAAAGCATAAATTAGGTGAGGTAATGCTCAGCAAGAAGACTCACGTTGATCAAAATAGATGAATTCTTTGGCTTTGGGTGCATTTTCTTCAGGGCAGAATGTAATGAAATTTGTTCATACCTGATAAACATGTTTCAGAAATCGAACACTAAGCGATAACATCATGAAAAGTGAGGTTGTGTTTGCAATTCGTTAAACAATATGGCATTACATCACATACGAAACTGTCTGTAAACCTTCGTAGGTTGTCATAATGGACACAGATCACTTCATTAGCATCTGATATATATACATATGAATATACACAACATGAAGAACTTTTCTATCGTTTGTCGCCAAAGCATAAATTAGTTCTGGCAATAAATATTTAAGCTGAAAATAGGTTAACAAAAATTCACTCGAAACAACCTGACCTTTCTGGAATAACACATAATGTACGAAACACAAAGAAGCTTAAACTTAGATAAATGAACTTTAAATAAAATATATATGTATGAATACTTACATATATATGTATATTAGTCAAGAAATATTGGACAGAATGAGGACAACTAAGATTCGTAGAACAAATATAGTTACTGTGGGGGCTGAATGAGAGATTGACGGGGAAAAGAATAGGATCTAACACAACATCAGGGAAACACCGATAACTTGAGTGAACAGAAACGTTACTGATTTCATAACACCGGGTACAACTTCTCTGTTGAAAAGTTGCTCAGTATGTCATAAAAATTGCCGCATTTTGAAAGGCTACTCGGAATTTAAGCAAACGTATTCACTTTTACGGATTTCTAATTTTTGTGATTGTTAATATACGTCAGACGTTGTATGACTAATGAAACTGTGTGAAATGCATTCTTAAAATGTTTTCCTAGTGTAACACTTTTTCAGCTGAACATTGCACACAGTTTTAGATATTTTGGCTTTTGTTGGTTTTCCTTCAAATACTGACTTACGGCATTGGTTATCAACTGCTATTAAGATGTGAACAAGAGCACTCAATCAGTTGATATTGGCTGTCCGCTACTATTAATATGTTTTCCCATAAGATCCACTGTTTTATGGGTTCCTAACAAAAGTAACTTGGGGAACCAGAGTCATTTCCTTTGTATTTTCAGTCAAAATTACAGACCGTCCGACGTACTACTTTCGTCTGGCAACAACAAGCGGGTGCAAACCAGACACATTGCGCAATAATTCAAAGTTTCACCCTTTAAAACCGGGTCAGCAAGTCATGACACAAGTTAGCAGGTCTCACTGCGGTTTTCGTGGTGCTATTAAAGAAAAACACGGACAATAAAACACAGTAAACATTAATCAGACACACACCCTGGACCAAAATCTGAACTTCTCGTAAACGGATCACTGCTACTTACAATCATGCAAACACACTACCGTTTGAGGGAGGCTACGCCGATGCCACAGATACTTCAGATTCGCACTCGCCCGGTTAATTTTATCAATATGCCAAGTGACTTCTTCTACAGCTTCAAGGTCCCATAAGATATAAACTCAGTAGACAGTAAATATATCTGCATTGTCGCTGACGAGAGTGAATGTAAGCAAAAAAACCATTCCAGGTCTGAAGCTGCCATCCTCAGTTAGGCGGCGTAAAATATACACTGACAGTTTAATAACCAAATGATCCAAGAGTTCATATACAACTTGGTAATGTATAGTAAAATTGAGTGGTACCACTGGGGCAAGCTAACTGTTTGGAGTTGATACATAGTAACCGTAACATTTACATTAATAAGGTTGGACAACTCCAACATAATTCTCAAGCGACTGTGCGGATAAATACGGTGAGTTGGTTTTGCCAACATAAGGCCACTGTGATAGTGGTTAACACTGTTGCTTTGTAAAAGTAGGCCAGGGTACAAATCCAAGTCCTGACAAAGATATACATCACCGATATGTCTTAACAAATGTCCTGTGTGTCTTTTTGAAAGGGCCAGGTGATACGTCTGTCTGACTTCGAAAGCAAAAATGAAATGTGAACGGTATCAGTGTTAAATGTTCCGATTCAACTTTTTATTCCACACTGATGTGTGTTCTATTGTTAACGTTAATACTTGCTTTGAGTAGGTGATTTTTGGAACAATTCGCCCACAGTCGACCCAATGTGGTCAAAACCTACGAAAAGATTTAGGAAACCGTTGACAGCATCTGCTTGACCTCTCATGAACTACAGTCACAAGTCATGTGGTGGGTTTTACAATGACTTTTCATCCTGACGCTCAGTCAATAGGAACAACATTTTTGTCTGCAACTTCCCACGATGCATTTCTGCAGTCGACTTCATTATGTATCTGGCTCGCATAATTAGTGTGTAACACCCTCATTTTGATAAAACCAAACCAACCGTGCTGGATCCATGAAATAACAGTACAACCATAGGAGCTACGGAGTTAGTCGACAATCATATATACATATATAACGACGTCCGGCTCAATGGCAGTTCAAAGGATCCACCAAAATTGACTGCAATTACAGAAATCCAACTGTTCTCAGCAACTGGTAACATTTTTATTCAAAACTTGCAGAAAGAAATTAAGTGCGTCAGACGGCGAAGTGGCAAGACTGTGGAATAACTGAGGATCATTGCACAGGCTACAAGAGTATAGTGATTACTTTAATCGTGTTGGTTTAAACGAATATTTCCGTCCAACAGAATTATTAACCCTACCAATGTCAGCAAACGTAACAGTACGCAGAAACCCACGGAAACGTTAACTGCAAGCTGATTAGGTCTATCAATAAATGAACGACTTGATAACAGTGTGCAATTTCTAGGGTAACAGATGCACATGGCTTCATTCGGGAACTGTGTGATCAGATTAGCATAGTGGGGAATTTAACGGATTTGAACATTCCTGAGATTACATGTTTTTATTCAACGCCTATTAAGTGATGCTTTTGAACTGAATAATCTCGCTCGCCATCTAGAATGTTCGGGAGTCTGAAGGTTTCAGACTTGGAATATCAGTTATTTTTGCAAAAGCAATAAATCTCTGGTTTTGCGGAAACTGTGTTTGTGTCCGATGGCTTATCTTAAACCAGATTCAGTAAAGCTAGACAATGAAAAATCGGACGTTGTATTCTACGACCATATTCTGATTGCTTACTCCGTTAAGTATTCACTTATTGGCCGCGCCTGAAGAATGTAACCTGTAAACTAACAATCTATTGTTGATGAAAATAGCAAGTTTGTAGTAAGTGTTTAAATGTCATTTGTGAACTAAGCACAAACCTTCCAGGTGACCGAAAATTGTCATGAAAGCTGAAAACAGAGCACAAGAGAATACACTACATTTATGCGAATTGTACCGGGGGTTTTAGGCGAGAACTTGTACACTGATTTACTTGATCTGTCAGGGAACGTGATAAAGTTTACGGTATCACTGAACCACAAGCTTGTTTCCATAACTCATTATTGATCACCTATTGGCTGTATGTTCTGGTTTACCTTAAGATGTTTAGTTTTCAGAACGACGAAGTAGCGAAAAGACTTGTTTTCTGTGTTTATCATCAGGCCAATCACAACACAATAAATATGAAAACAGTAACTGGGGTGAGTCAGAAAAACGGTGAATAGGGAGAGAACTGCTGGTGCTTCGTACGGGTAAAGTTCAGTTTCAGTTCGACAGTGCAACCTGCCGATAGAAAGATGGAGTGGCAATGGGCACGCCTCTAGATCCACTGTTAGCTGACGTTTTCCTGGGCAAACTGGGGACTAACCATTTGATTACGGTGAGTGAACAATTTGCATCTTATAAACACTGTGTTGATGGCATCTTTTGCGTCTTGAACCATAATTCTAACATGCACAGAGTTATGGAAGCTTTTAATTCAGCCCATAGCGTTATTAAATTCATCCACGAGTCAGACAAAATTGGTCCAATAAATCGCTTGCATGTTAGCCTAGTAAGACGAGAAGACGGTTCAATCCAACCAAGCGTGTACAGAAACAAAATTGGAGTGGCCAATACATTCACTTTTTAGTTTCGTTCCACTAAATCGAAAGCGAAACCTCATACGATGTCTGACGTGTAGGGCGTTAAAGATCTGCACTCCTGACATTTTACAAACTGAGCTAGATCTTCTACATGAATTGTTCATGCAAAATGGCCACCCAGTGCGCTTCATCCAGAAGGTGAATAAGAAACTTGCGTCTGTCAGTCTTTCTTTCAAGGGTGATCCCATGGCTGAAGTCATCTCAAGAAGGCTGAAAAAGTCAGTCGAAACAACCTACTTTGCATCTCAATTGTGCGTGAGTTTCTGTTCAACACCTGTTATCATGTCACAGCTCAAAGACAAACTTCCGTGTTCTGCAACCAGCTGTTGTGTGTACTCATTTGTTTGCTCCTGTCGAGCATCATATATTGGTCGTACTCCAAAGGGATTGTATGAGAGAGTGCGTGAACATCTTCCTGCGTGGTTGAATAGCGGTGTATCTAAAACAGTTACATGAGCGATAGTTGTTCATTTGGCTGACTCTAATCATTCTGTTAATAGAAAAGACGCTTTTTGTTGTTGTTTATCGAGTGCCAAGGAAAAAATTAAAAATGGTGAGATTCCGAATGTTGACCGTTGCCGACACCATTATTATCCGATTACGCAACCCTAACCTCTGAGCTCAGAAGTTCATATGGACGCTTAACTTCCCCTGACCCACAATCAATCAAGCCCACGATTTGGAACAATGACTGCGTAACATGCCGTTCATATCCTCTACTGACCATTTTTCTGACTCACCTCAGTTACTGTTTGCATATTTATTGTGTTGCAATTAGCCTGATGATCAAACACAGGAAACGAGTCTTGTTCGCTACTTTGTCATTCTCATGACTCCATTGGATATTTTCAAACGTTTCCTCTTTGTCGATAAATTAATTTGTCCTGGGTTTTGTTCATGGGTTCATTCGTTTGTAGCTGATCAGAAAAAAACTTCACTTATGCCTCTTAGATTCTGTATTGTCAGGAGACAATATATGTTAGATGAATTCATAATGTAAAATAAAATATTTGCATCACATGAAAAGATACAGTTGTCCAGCGAAAGCAACCGATGTGCGGTTGTTAAAACATCAGACAGTGTGATAACATCTCTACCGATATATGAGCTTGGTAACCAGAGACAGTCTATTAAAAAATCCCTGGCATGTACATCAACAAAGAAAGACTTTTGAGTGTTTAACTTATTTGTTCTATTTCGGTGATTTACACCGTATGTTTTACAAGGAATAAGTCCAGATTACAACCATCTGTTTGAATATCAATCCGTTGTTCTGGAACTATGTTTATGGGGCCATCCTTAAGTGTTTAACGGTTGGAGGCAGTCTGTCAATGAATAAACCGGTAACTGGATGGATCTGGCGGCACTTAGTCACTTTCCACTCACTTGCTGAAAGCGTATTCTGGGCTGAAAACTGTTTCCTTTAGTACAGGGTTTTCCCTGCTGTTCATCCTTCAATAATTTTAGTGTGAGCAATTTGAGAAGTTTGTCATGGTGAGGTTTTATCACAAGTTTTGGAGCATAGATTTACCATCTGTAGTTGCACAGTATTTGCAAGATAACAACTTTCATATGTTGAGTTCTGTATATTGTCGGTTTGATATCGCTCGGGAAATACCTTGTAGATTATTTATTCTTTATTCTTCTTACTTCGTGCTTATACCTGTTGAACGGCCTGCGTTTAGTCGTGCACTATTCACAAAGACCAGCCATGTTATCCAGCAAAATTTCAGCATTTTTCAGTCTTTCAAAAGCTGGCCGTTGATGTAGACAAGCATTGATAACTAGGCAGTGCTTTATGTCACAAGTAACGTATCCCTGATGTGAATATTTGTAGAATTCAGCATTGAATTCTGCATTGAATATAGACAGCTTATTGCCAAAAGCCTCGATCTATGAAACATGAATAGCCAATTGAGCTGTGGACAATAAATATTTTTTCTGAGATTCATATTCTGTCACTGTGAGAAGTTCTGTGTCCACTGTTTTAGACAAATAAGTTTTTCAACACTATAATGACTTCTGAAAACTAACCTGTTTGTTGCTATCCTACAAGCTCATCCAGTTTTAGGAACATGAGGGATAGTGAATTATCTTTGAGCTCAAGTGCATCACTACGATTTCTATCAAAGGTAAGAAATATACCTGATCTATATCTGTCACAAAATGCTTGTTGCCTTTTCGTTTTAATAAGTTCAACCAGACTTGAAGGGCAATAAAACTTAAGTGCATTTACGCGTTTAAATTCACCATTACGCAGGTTTGCTTCGGTTGCGGATTAAAGCTGATATACACGAATCCTCAGACCTGTAAGAAGCAAACCGTGATTTGGATTGAAAGCTACATTGTTCTTTAAACTTAGTGTCAGAATAACGTAGCCTCCAAATTTGTTAGACTCAAAAATGGGCTATAGCCCTAATTTAAGGCAATTCACTTAATCAGGCGGTGAATCGTCTGATTTTTTTGCTCGAATATTTGAAATTACCGCGGTAACCACTGTAACGACTCTTGGAGTTAAAATTTACCTACAAACATCAGCAACGGTAAACTCTTCCCTGGCGGTTTATTCTGTGTACGCCCCCATATTTGTTTATTTTAATCCATCGACACCAACATTAACTGGCTTCACTTCTTTCGGCCCCACAATGTATATGATACAATAAACGACTGCCAATTTTTTGCTGAAAGATTTCTCACCACCGTCCGTTCAAATGATACTGTTCTGTTCCCAGAGAGAATTTATTAGATCCTTTCCTTCAGAAGACAGTATACTGCTCTCAAGTCATTACTCTTTGGTTAACTTTTCCAAATTCTTCACTGTTGTTGTAATGGGTTTATTTATAAACCATTGCTGTTAGTTTTTCACTAAATGGAGACTAAACAGCGTATGATTTACTGATA
Organism: Paragonimus heterotremus; assembly: GCA_013368495.1. Classification (NCBI taxonomy): domain Eukaryota; kingdom Metazoa; phylum Platyhelminthes; class Trematoda; order Plagiorchiida; family Troglotrematidae; genus Paragonimus; species Paragonimus heterotremus. The sequence continues at coordinate 123,796 of LUCH01000499.1, forward strand.
ATTAATCGGGGGTTTAGTTAACTTCAAGATTGTAGCCAGTTTTGAAAAGAAAAACTAGACTCACAGTTCGGTCTCATTAGAACTTGCTTGTAGTGTATAGCCTAACCACAGCTGGGAATACAGCTGTAGGCACGCTTTGATGAGGCAACCATGTTGATTACTGTGCCGTTGATCAATTTGTCACATCTGAACCCTTATTTGTAGGTAACGGTCACTTTACCTGCTTGTCTCATTGAGAGACACAGTTACTGGTTCATTATTACAGTCGGTAACCTGGCCGGTACGACTTCCTAGACAGGTTTCCTCGAAAATGCTAGGCAAGATTTTAGATTACAAACGAAAGTGGCTGACTGTTCAAATATGATAATTTGGTCATACCTAGTGTGAAATAAACGAAGCAGTAGTCAACACGATTGTCTCATCAGAGCGTTGCTGGATTTGGTAAGGATATACACTACAAACGATTTCTACTGAAAGCGAAACTTGTGATTGCTGCTTCTTTTCCAGACCGACTAGCTGAAGTTGTACTTGAAAGCAAAGGCTGCGATAGAATGTAAGTGACGTTCAAACTGGAGTTAACATCTCGCGATATATGTCCTCTCTCTGTTTTGACTAAATGAAGTGTGTCTCTTTGATTAATAGACAGGAAGTTTAAAATTATAAGTTGAACCCCACCCCTGGATGACTGCTACTGATCAATTTTAGGTAATTAAAATTTTTAATACACCTTGGCATTCCAACTATTTCTCATGATCATATTAAATCTCTGAATTTTATTTCATTACAGGTTTAGTTAATAATGTCAGCAAAGCGTTAGCTGCCTTCCTTCGAGACGAGTGAATTAGCTGGGTAGTAGCGCCAAACGATTATGGAGAACGTTATAAAAGTGTTCGCTCTATAACAACTAAGGCGTAGTCAGTTACTCAATATTCAACACATCCGCGTCACGAGCGAGTAAGTCGGATCTCAACTGCCGGTCAAACTAGAGATATCCACCTTTGCTGAACTACACACAGACTACTTCTCATATCTAGAGCAATTTTTGAATCTGGACTTTAAGAAATGTCTAGCTGGACGTGAACCAAACACACTTTTCCTAGTTGTGTTTACTTTGTAACATGTACTTCCCCAGGTTTCCTGTCAAGTCTTAGACATGACTCTTGCCAGTTGGTTAACAACAGTATAGTCGAACTACTGTATACTCCGTGTTCACTTAAGAAGACATTTGTCATTAACCGTGAAGGCTCCGTAATTAAACCGGTTTTCGTGGATGCGAGCTACAGACTTCCTAATCTGATGCATTTCTCTCAAGCAGGTGTTAACATGTGTTTACGGATTGCAGCTCATGATCTCTCAGTTGGGTTTCCAAAGATTAATCAGTCTGTCATACTAATACACATAACTGATCCAGTAATTACGGGTCAATAAACACGCCTACAATTTCACTGAAATTATTGACAAACTTGCTACAGTCTAACCGTGTCAGTTTCTAACTTGTTCTTAAAAGTGACTTTCTGTGTTTTACATAATTTCACATGTTTAATCTGGATGGTTTTGATTCTGAAATAAACGTCAACTACCTAGAATGACGGAATTTCGTTAAGTGAAAGGAGAGGCAAAGCAAAACCTTAAAGAACCAGGCGAACTGTTCATCTTGTTTTCATCGTCTTAAACAGTGTTTATGGGGAAATTCAAGGAGGCAAGATTGTGTATCCTTTCTCAACAGGATAGTTGTAAGACAGCCCAGAATATAATATTACAAAGCTTGTGCATAATCAATTATGAAGCACTGCTTTCAAAGTTTGTTTGAGAAAAGGGATTAGGTAACTTGCTTACCGGAACAGGCTAGATAAATAGAACCGGTGTGAACTCGAGAAAAAAGTCGGTCGTATTGTGAACCGAAGTTCGAAATGCCGTTTGCTCGTATTTTTAAAGGCGCTACTGTATACGACATGAGACTATTATCGTACCCAAGGAGTAGATTGCTTGAAGATTTTTCAAATATTGTACACCCGGTCATATATTGCGGTAACATAGTCAAACCACTTGAAATCTTGATGAAAGCAGTCACACTTAGAGACAAATCGGCAATAATGTGAACTAGCGTTTGTCATCCACTGTCATTTACTTATTGTGAAATCTCCAGCAAACAACAGAGTAATCCCAATGTACACTGAGAATACGAATAAACCAAGTTGCTCTTGACTATGCAGATCAACACATAAAATCCATCATCTCTTCTTCATTGGTGAATTTGTTCACCTTGACGAATTCTGTTAGTGATCACAAGTTTTCCGCCATAGTTTCAACGATAATAGGTTATGTTTCTTAGTTCATGTGAAAATAATTAACAGTTTAACCTATGAATAGCTTTGTACCTTGGAAGTGTAGTTTAAATATCCTATTCACTATTGGCTTGCAACTAGTCCATGTTGTCATTTCCGAACAGCGCGAATGGAGTTGAAAACACTTACATTTCTACTTAAGGTATGAGGAACGTTCGACTAATGAAAAAATCAGAATTCGCTAGACAGTATGAAACGGAGTTAGACCATTTTCATTTTCATATAGATTGAACATCACCCACAATTGATCGCAGCTGTCGCATTCCCATAGACTTTCCAGTCGGCCCATTTCGAAAAGAAGAACTAGACTCGAGTTTCGCTCTCATTAGAGCTCGTCAGTAGTGCATATCATCGCCACTGCCGGGACTTGAGAAGTCCTAGTCGAGGGGTCATCGATTGGAGTTAACAGACAGTAACTGTGTCTCCTCTCGAGGCGATCGGGCAACCTGATCATTACTCAAAAGCGAAAGTGGTTGAGCGTTCACATATGATAATTCGGTCGTGCCTAACGTGAGGTCAATGGCGCAGTGGTAAACACGGTTACCTCATGAACAGAATGTCCGTGGTTCAAGTCCCGGCAGTGGCGACGATAGGCACTACTGACGAGCTCTAATGAGAGCGAAACTCGAGTCTAGTTCTTCTTTTCGAAATGGGCCGACTGGAAAGTCTATGGGAATGCGACAGCTGCGATCAATTGTGGGTGATGTTCAATCTATATGAAAATCCAAATCCCCTACTACTCATTTTCATTTTGTTAATGAATATGTTACTGAGAGTGAAACAAAAGTCAGTAACACATTCGCTGGAATCAAACAGCAAACTGATAGCTTAAAAGGTTACTCGAACGTAATTGGTGAAGCGTTATTTGGCAAGAAAGAAAAAGTTATCTTCATCATTACGACGTCACAATAAAACAGATATAAAAACCACTCAATATCCCAGATGACACAGTATCTTCTGATGTCACCCGGTGAAATAAACATTGGCAAAATCGTGTTATTTGCTTATTGGGATTTGGGATTATCAAGGAAGACGCGTACCATGGTCCTAAGGTCGTAGCTGAAGCTATTCATAATGATGAAACCTGTCTTTTGGTTGAACGTATAGTAAAGTCAGAAGGCACAAATTACCACATGATTTCATTTTGCACACTCTCGCCAGTTGCAATTGTGTGATTAACATGAAAAGAAAACCAACAAAGTTTGAAAGAAACGATTAAACTACAAACTGGGCTGGATCGTGACTGGTACTAACGGTTAAGCCCACTTTAAGCAAACGTTGATAGTTAGCTGTTTTGGTGCGCATAAGGCCGGCTGTCGACGGTTGTTCAACACTGCTTCAACAGACCCAAGCGTTCATCAAGACCTATTGATACTATGACCTGTAGTCAATAAGTGCCTTCCAACCGATGAAGCAGTGTTTCGACTTCGATGATGGCTACTGATTTGCAGGTTAGTCAGTGCAACTCCCAATCAATTCGGGATGTGCCTCTTGGCCTTTGTTTTAAGCATCCTTTCTAGTCCACCAATGCATGTTTTCGTAACTGCAAGGAAAGGTATAGATACAATGGTTGGTAGGAAACGTAGGGATTTGTTTTCTGACTGGAGGCAGAGGTAACCTAGTCATTTGTGAGGGTAGAACTAGTTTTGCCGCATTACACACAAGTTTCAACGTGGCACAGTCCATCTTTCCAAAGGTGTTCATCAGGCTATCACCTTTGAAGGGGATTTCGGTGTTGGCAGTCTTTTTTAGAGACCTCCCCAGTTGCGTTTTTCGCATGAGTAAATTTGTTCCATTTCCGAATGAAACGTTCTGGAAAATTGTTAGCACGAAGCGTTCCATACAACATCGTTTGTAATCTGTCCCGGGTGTATATTCCTGACGCTCTGTAGAACGATGTACCTACCAGTGACCGTTTGTTTGCAACAGGGGTGAAATTCGTGAGGCATATTCATTGTCCATTTCATCTAGGTTTACGTTACATTGAACGTTCGATGGATTTTTCTGAACGGCGTCTAACCAAGATACCTAAGGACGGCAAACTGTTCTGATCTTAGTGTTAACCTGTGATTGAGAGATTTAGGTGGACTGAGTTAATAGCTTGAAACGTTCTTTCTAACTGTTTCTTGTGTTGTCCCATCAAGAACGTGTAATCGACACATCGTTTGTAAAGTTTCAATTTGTTCAAAACTGGAAACAATGCGTGTTCTACTTTCGTCAAGAATATCTGAGCCAAAACAGAGTTTTATCCGTGAATACCAGTCATGATCCATTCCGACTGGTACTTTTAATCGTTACATTTAAGTCTTACTGGTTTTGTTTTCATGCTAGTCCCATGTTTACGACCGATGAGCCTGTGCGAAATGAATTCATATCATAAATAGTGTCTTCTGACTACTCTACTCAAATGGCTGAAAGAGGCTCGATGTTTCAGAAAAAGGTATAGTTTAAAAACCTTAATGTTTAAAAATAATTTTGCAGCTTATCATCGGTTTAGGCTTCTCAACGATAGCAGTTGTAGGAGTTGAACAAACTTTCTTATTTATTTACCTGATTAGGGGGCATAATTACTGCAACTCCCAAGCCAGTTATATTTGATTGAAGCAGTTACATTCAGCCAGCACACTTCAAAAGAAAGCTCTAGGTTTGAGTTTTGTTACTGGTAGATCTTAAAAAAGTACATCTCACTATCTAGATTGCAACCTACATTCGGACTCTCATGGTGACAATACAATTCTGTTGACCACAGTTTTCTACTAAGTTCACAACAACCATGAACAAGTCATCAGTCTGTTGTTTGCGATAGCAAGATTGATTTGGAATAGATCATGGTATAAATCTTACAGAACAATGTTAATGTGCGTCGTTTTCAACCTAGATACACAAACAGTTTAGTTCAGATGACAACTCTGATGTCAAGCAAACTCCGTTGGCAATCGGCTGGGTTCACAACGTATGAGAAGAATTTGTTTTTGGCAAGCAAAAGTTCCTCAGTACATCAAGCGGTTTTTAGTGGCCAGTCACTCTTTCGATTTGGAGAAGACCTACTCACTTCACAAGGTTAAATCTCTTCTCATTTTGACTTTACTGTCTTTGTAACTATTCATAAGTATTTGTATTGTTGATCAATTAAGTCAAGTTTGTTTGCATGTTACTGGTTTAGTTCAAATAATGTGGGCGTTACAATGATTGCTGCAGCATGAATCCCAAGATAGACAAATAATGCTTTCAATTTTCAACTGTCACAGGAACCTAGAAATTTCCTGTATCTTTTCTGTGACTATTCTTCTCTACAAATACAACCTAAACTGCGCACATGGCTTATCTTAGTTGTCCTATTGGTTCACCGCACCCATAGTCCAAACTAACGCAGAACGTGTGCGGCTGATAGGTACGAGATGTAAAGAGTATCTCGTCATAGCTTAACAGATCGAATGGGACGATTGTGAGATAGAAAGTTCATATAACACTGTCACTTTCACTCGTTTAACACGTACTAATTCGATTAGTGAATGGCATATTACTACGACTCTGGCAACTGTCAAGGTACATTCCCTAAAATCCTTCGTAAATGGAAACGAGTAAATCAGACTGATCACCGTCTTTGATTTTCAATAGAAAATATGTTTACGTGATCAAATGGTTCGATTGCCGGTGCCTTCTTTGGCGTCATCCACTCGATACTTGTTTGATTTGTACTTTGGCATGTTATTAAAATGTTACGAGTCATGTATTGTTGAGCAGTACACATATTTTCGGGTTTGGAGTGTCAGTTTAGTAACAGAGTTGAGTTCTCCCACTCCTTCAGGTGTATGCTTAATGATCTGACAGCGAAATTAAGAGATAAGAGCGCACAAATCTGGTATTGTTTGCTACGCACGATTCTGCAGACCACAGGCCGGTTAGAACAACTAAAAATATCTGTAACCAATTGGTGGAGACTGCCTATAAAATTTGGATCCGTGAATCTTTGATTGCTTAGTGAATTATAGATCGCTCTGTGATGATGCACATATGCATTTTTACTAGATCACTTCGAAAATAAGTGACAGACTCGAGCTGCGCTCTCAATGGAACACATGTGTTGTGCACATTCATGTTTGTTGAGATTTGTATCCAACTTCTGTGATTACTAGATGTTCATATTAACCGCCACTCTGCCAACCTTACATTAGGCATACTCTAATCATCCTATTAGTAATCTCAACAACAAAGCATCCGTGATAACCAGTCAGTTGGCTAAAACGGCTGTTTAAACTGGATCAAAACAGAGTTAACAAGGTCACTGATATATACATATATTTAACTAAGCAAACCACCAATTAGGAATTCAGACTAAAACACTTAAAGTCGGAAGTTATCATACGTACTTCCATACAGAGACTTTTTTTGAAGAAGCTCATCAGAAACTGCAATCAGCTGGAGTCAAGTAACTGTGGTTGTTCTCGAGACCAACCCAAAGGAACAAATTGGAAATCATACGGATTGCGCCTGGCGTTGTAACGGTACTTTTCATAAAAATTGCTAGTATCCATCTTCCATATTTATTGAGTAACATAATCTTTCGTTGTAGAATTTCGTCGAAATAGTAAAATGTAAAATATTACCTGAAAAAAACAGAACACGTTCTAACCCCCAGTGTTTTCTGACACCTGTTTAACTTCAGTATATTCGAGACGACGGTCGGATTTTGATCAATAGATGCACTTCTGAAACCATTCAACCCAACGATTTCTCACAAAGGTCATACTATATACTTTTTTCCTCTATCCCAAAAAGCACACACTAGTCGAAAACGGTTATTGAGGGAACCAGGAAAGCGAGAAACTTCTTCAACTACGGAAGCTAGTAATATGAAATGGGAGGACAAGTTGTAGAAGACTATCGCGAATAACTTGAAAAGTTATTGACGTTATGCTCCATTCACTAAATAGTGTTTTGACAGATCATCTCCTACTTAAAAGGAGAAGAACTGGAGCAATATTTTCAAAAACAGCTGAGTCGGAAGAATGGGCTTCTGAGTAGACAGAAAGCTGTTCCAGTTATAATGTGCTCAGTTTATAGCTCACCACCCAGGACTTTAATCATTTCTGCATCCATGCACACATTTAATACTCTTCACTTCTTCAGTAATTGTTTTAATTTCTAACCCTCCATATTTGTAAACCGTTCAGTACGTTTCATTTTATAACCAATACGGAGATAGCAATACGTAAAGAACGACCTTACTCCCTTCTACAAAACTATGAACCCTTTAATCAAATGGTTAACCGAAGTTTCTACATGACTGTATTCAATATAACTCAGTAACGTCCGTTTTTCCATTGTCGTCATAACCGCAAAACAACGGAACGTTTCCGCTTTGAGTGTTAGCCATGGAAGAGATAGCTCGAGCTCTTTTTCAACTTGACGGTTGACCTTGAAACGGCTAATTGTCGAGCACATCTGTAGGTCGAACATGTACATAAACAATAGACATTTGTGAAGAATAAAGGCATACAGTCCTTTAATACAAGTTCACCCTTGCCTACAATATACTGATATGTCGGGGAATAGTCGCTTTAACGGTTTACATAGCCACAAACTCCTCAATATGGTAGGTTGCCGTTATCATCCTTGCTTAGGCGGATGTTCAAGGCTTTCGTACCTTGCGACCTCGCGATTCACCAGTCGCCCAGCTGTTTCTTCTAATCGTAAGCAACCTTATTTTACAAGGCTGGGTGGGTATACGGAGCACATGGCCAGTTTAGTACGTTCTGCACACTTTCATTTATCGGCTGCCAGATTGGACAGCTCCGAAACACATGTCAGCAAATTGCCACACCAACCACACAATCAGTCCGCCTGATTGAAATCGGCTAGCAGAGACAGCGGTTGTCAAATACCAGGAGCTTCTATACACATTTTCAAGGAATAGATCACTAGGCAGAAGTAAGCGTGCATGTTCCCCCATTCCATCTTTAATCGACAATCGAAGTTTGTTGCGTCGCAGAATATGAGAGAGGTTTGCGAAATCAGATGCTATTGTTTCTTGCACGAACATTCCGTTACCAAATTTAAAAATCGGAAGGGTAGCAACATTCCTTTAGTTAAAGGGATCAGCTATCCAGACGGTCTATTTGAACTAGCACAGACAGCCTCCGTGTCAAAATAATCTGGTAACAACTCCACTCTATTGAGGTGAATGGCACACAACTTACAGGGAAGGCACGGTAATTTAGTGGCATAGCATGATCTGCATGTTTTCTGTAGAAAACCAATGTTAAGTGTTGTCGCCCGCATGCTCAATATCACTCAGCTCACTAACTGATGAAACTCCATTCTGTAGCCCTATGAGTTTTACTGTACCTTCTCAGAAGTACCATCTGTCAAGCAGTTGAACAGGAACAAGGAGGTAGGACACCCTTGTCGACAGCCACATGAAACAGAGACAGTCCTGAAAAGTTGCCCATAAATGCAGAGTCTGTAGTCAGGACAGGCACTTAATAACTGTATCAAGTTGATATATTTCACCTAAAAACAACTACTGCAAGTGTGTCCATCAACCGAACCAAAAGTAGTCGTTTAAGTCCAGATATACCACAACCGCGGAAAACGGAAGCGGATTCCTACTCAAGGTGGGGATACATTGGATACACTCATATGATCCGGAGTGAGAGTTGACTATTACAAAAACATTTAATATATATGTGCATACATGTACATATACGTGCAAAAAAATTAGGTATCTTATGTAGATAAAATAATAAAAGAAAGAAAATCCGCATCGGAGATCATTAGAGTCTGTAATAAACTAGTCAAGTGGTATCTATTCAACATATGTATTCTTGAAAACTTGACAATCTTTTCATATCATTTTTTCTTTAAACCCATTTTTGCAAATAGACAGGATTTATTTAGCTTGAAGTGTGAATAATGTGAAATCTCACACGTATTTCGGTGGACACAATACCGTTCTGTTTTGGTCTTCATCAAGAGCAATTAGTAAAACCTATTAAATATTTTACTAACACAACTTGGTTGTTGTAAGAGCAATGTTTTCACTCATTCACAGTTACATTGACGAGGTAAGGCATCATCAGTGTTCTTTCTTGGTAACGTCAAGAAGTCAAATTAACGTTCCCAAGATCGCTCAAAAAAGACGGTTTCTGGGCTTTGTAACATACAGCTGAAAGCACTTTTTTGAGAATAGATCGGTTTCGAGAGCATTGGCCTACCGTTTTTCTCTGGATCATCAAAGATTTTGACAAACAGAAGTCTAGTTTCTACATCGATCAGAAAGTTCATTACGTTAATACCAGAGAAAAGATGCATATATGTTCCGTTTCACCAGATAAAGTTATATAGACAAACACCACTTGTTTTAGTGTATCGGTGTTTACTGAAGATATTAAACGATATGCGGTTATATCTAAGTACGACACCTTTTTCACTTAAAGACGCGTTGCTTAATTGCTGGTGTATTTTTACAGAAACTTACGTCAATTTAATTCACCTCAAGAGGTTTCCTTATAGTTGTTCTATATCCCTGGACTGGTTTGAAGTAAACGGATTGTGCTTCCGCCGTTTCGTGAAAAATGGAAATGAAAACACCTCGAGGAAGTAATGTGCTTGTAGGTGGACGTTAAATAACGTGATTTCTAACTTACTGAAGCTACCATGCATCGGTAGGCCACTACAGCTGAGGCGTATGGGACAGATGGAGCGGTTGGATGTGACCCATACAAAACACTCGATTCAATGGTATACAACGAACGCCCACTAACCCGGTTTGATGAGGACATTCGTTAAAGTAAGCTTTCAGCCACTTTTGTAACTCTATTTTGATACGTCCGCTTCTATTCCTGGTTTCAGTGTGTCATTACAAGCCATTTGGTATGGATCCATCTGGAGACATGTCACACTAAGAAAGAGTCACCGAGTTGGCTTAAGCTGGCAGCAAGTCACAGGAAATCGATAGCTGGACACGCGTACTAACTATGGAAGCTTCTTGAAAATATTCCTGGATTTGCTAGTTGAGGAGGTTGATTTGTGTTTGGTTGTTTGCTGAAAATTTAGATATTAGATGCCGATTGCAAACCTTGATTGGAGATTTGACGATTGTATTCTAGATAATGACCTTGGTAAAAACCGAACGCCAATAAAATGCATAGTTGTTTTTCATTCGTGTGTAATGCTGGACCCTTTATTTATTCTTATCAAAGGGTGTACATTCTGACGCTGAAGGTCGCGCACAAGAGACGATCATTCCCTTTAGGGAGGCCGACTTTAAGAAGTCAGTACGACCATGTGACATTTTTGACGGATCAATAACTATAGTCCTCCAAAAAACGTCTTACTCAGTTTGTGTCTGAGCATAATACTTATCCAAAACTTCAGTGATTTTCAAATAGCGTTCACTGGAAACACCTAAATACACGTCAACTTCCTGTAGTGCCTCAATACCTGTATCTGCATAGGCCAAACAAGATTTAGCTTGAGTATCAAATTACAGTTTGTCCGCTGAAACGAACGCCATTGACAAACACTTGTAGACTCACCTGGTCCTGATAACATTTGCTCCGTAATTTAAATAACTGACCACGTAAACGTTATATTTTCTGTACAAATCTGGTCTGGGTGCTCTCAACGTAAAACTGGTCGTCAAGTTAGGGGGCACGCCTTTATCGGAATCCAACTCATAGGCGATTTGCATGCTAGCACCGCCCATGTCCAGCATTCCATAGGTCGATTTCCGGTTGGGATCTGCGTGTATTGACACAAAAATGACAGTGCTTGTATCTGGGTTTATGCTTTCAAAACTTGTTGACTGGGTGTAACACCCACGGTTATCAACAATCTTAGGAGAGTAACGAGGACAAATCTGGTGGAAGTAAATAAGTGTAATTAGAGTGAACTGAACATTGAATGGATTGCTCTGCAAGTTTGTGTTCCTCCATCAAATAAGGTTTTTCGAAGGTACCGATGTTAGCACTATAACCCCGTAATTCACCGTACATAGAACTACAGACGGTAAACGTCCATGCAGTGGTCTCTGATGACCAGTAAAGTCGGTAGCTGACCTGCAACCACCCAGAAACGAACTGATGCGATTCACAATAATTAAGACAGCACTGGTTAGTCCGCCTATGTAGTGCCATTGAAGAATAGAGTGTGACAAGATCACAAAGGTGACTACTTATAAACAGAAAATTGGCTATATTCCATATCCCCGTTTCAATGCAAATATTTGCATTTTTGTCTAATTGGTGGTTACCACTCAAAAGAACACCCCAACAAAACCAGTTAATTAGTTCATGCGTAAGGAAAACATTGAAGAACGTCAGAAGGTTAAACTCCTCGAACAATTTCTGAAGTAAGGTAATTCTTGTTGATGCATAACGGAAAACGACGCATCAAGTCACTAGAACTTGTTAACCTCCCCACCCCGACTGGCTGGGTAAGCTGGAACAGTCCCCAACCTACCGTAAACATGTGAGAAAAGATACCACCCTATGAGATTGGCTCTTCCATCAACTTCACCACTTCTAATGAGACACATTTCGCTTAACAAAAACATTCAACACAGAGATAACCCACTTAAATCACAGTCGGCCTGCTTGCAGACAACACTCCGTCAGCTTCTGGATATGCCAATCTAGAACACCTTATCGTGGCCTGGAGTTACAGCATCGTCAGCAAACGAGCCTACGCGCAAACTTGATTGACATATTCAACACACTAAAACTAATCATCACACAGCTTGGTAGTCGGAATCATTATGGTAGCTGGAAAATGCGTTTTGTCTCTCATGGTTGCCATCGGCTGTTGTTTGCCACATGTCAAAGCGTTCTCATATCTGCCTAATGGGTTGTAACTTAACATTTCTTTCAATTGAATTTCTGTAAACTTTTCTCATTTGCAACCTAAGCATTGACCTCATTTTTAAAGTGAAAATATATGCTGATCTCCCTTAGTTCCAAAGATTGTAAAACGCAAATTTAAATGCATCCCCAGGTATTCTCAAACTACATATTTTCAACGAAGTAATTATGTGTCAGCTGACTGTACATTGGAAAGACAGTATTATTTCGGTTGCGACCGGACACATTTGTATTTACTGTGGTTTAGTATGTGTCACCGCATATGCTACCTCTTTCCGTAATTTGTGAAGTTGTTTTACGACTGATATTGTGCTGCTTGTAATTAGTCAGACAATGTGAACATAAACTTAACTTGAACAAACTTTGCTTATTCAGGTTGCAGTTCAAAGACAAACACATCGACTCCTCCTGAGTACTTCAAGACATCTAGTATGTTGAACAGAAGTGTGGTGGATAATGATATTTCATTCCATAATTTGAGTGTCAAGGTCTTGTTGAAATCTCACGAAAAGCAGCAACATCTCAGATCGGCTAGAATTTGTGCATATAACTACAAGTTGTATATTTCAATCAAACTTTCGGATGTCCAGCTGACTGAATGGAGTGTAACATTTATGGATAGAATGTGAGTGTAAATTGATGATGATGATGTATGATGAATCAGTTCATCATATGATACGTGTTTTACGTCAAGGATACAGTTTACGAAGAACTACAAACGATGACTGAACACTTTTGCCAGACTGATATTTGGCATTTCTAGCCTACTTCGCTTTGCTTTCAGTCTACAAGTTGCGTAGATGTGTGTGGTATTTCTAAAATACTTCACATCTTTTCTCCATCAAACTTGCTTACCGGCTGATTACTCCAAATCTGCTGATTATTGGTAAAGACTAATCGGTTACACAAATTCCTATATCTATTCTTGGTTCAGTGTCCTAACAGCACTCTTGAGTTTCCTAATAATACTTCCACCGCGACCTGACGCCAGTCGAAAGTAAAGTGCTGACAAGTAGTCTGACAGACTTTATAATTTAGAAGAATCACAATTATGAAAAATTTGGACTTCGGCTGGATTCAAACCACTGACAGAAATTGTTGATCTACGATATTAAGCTGGCAACTCAAAACTTTCACATTTCGACTCAATTACCCGCTCAACTAAATGCGCCATATGGCATCAGTCATGTGATCGAGGTGGTTGTCTTCGCAGACATGGTTTTTCAATCAGTTCATGCTAGGATATACCAAAGCCACCGATTAGCATTGAAATTTTATTACCAAATGTGTCACATGAAGCTCTCCCGGTGAATTTTAAGGTCTTCAGTTAACAAATACTGAAACCAGAGATATCACACAGAGGTCTCAATACGTGTGAGAAGTCCCGAAAACATGACTTCTTAACTATTGAAGTCAGCAGAAGTCACCGAATCAGAGTGGCCAGAACATAATACAGCGATCAACGGAGACTATGAAAATCAGACACAGCATGTGTCTCTTGCTGGTACAAACATATCCGCGCCTCGGTTGTTCTTAGTGAGCGGTTGCTGACAGAATTATGATAGAATGCCTGCTAGAATATGTTCGCGAACTACTTTAGAACGTTAGTCCAATATTTTCCTTTTTGACCTCTAATTGGTAGCATTATTGTACAATCTACCTAAGTTGGAATACTTCTTAAATGTAAGGTATCGAAAGATAAATTGATCACGTTATCTGAAGTTGTCATCGACTCAAAGAAAACTGATGCTGAATACACTAAACTTTTGTCGATGCAACTCACAGTGGAAAAGACTTTCAGTGGTTTCATTGAAATGTTCCAGAATGTTTGCGGTTATGCACAGAGGATTGAATTAATCGGGAATATGCTATTTAAAGAATGTAACCAATCTTTGTTTACATATGTATTCTTAGGATACTGTGTCTTCAGTTGTATTTGGGGCATTACTAAACTGCACTTTGTGTTCAAGTGAGATGAAATATGCCAAGGTTGATGGTTTAACTGCACTGTCCCATACTGAAAAACACCATTTACTAGCACAGCTGCGCTTTTAAGTTTCACACTGGAAGTGGAGTTTAGTAATTTTAATGCTACAAACTCAAATCCAACTTTAGTCGGTGCATATTTTGACCACCGAATAGACGATCAACAACGTAGGCAAATATTAGATCGTCAACCTTTGTGTAAGATTGCCTACAACATGAAGTAATGGTGCAGGTGAGCAAACAATAAGCTGTAGCTATAATCAGGTGGACCTAATTCATCAACTATTATGAAAGAATAAACATAAATGGTTAAGCCACTTGGTGATGAGGCATCCTTACTCGACGCCTCAATCGATAGGTGCGCAGAATACAGCGCTGGAAAACATCGACTTGACGTAGTAAAATAAACCAAGTTACTGATGGACAATCTATCGTAAATTATATTACCTATTAGGCTTGAAGTGACTAATTCACAATGTCCTTGGTTTATGACACAAAAAGTAGCTAATTGAGTGATGCGGGTGTGGCTGCCTTCCCTGAGAAGAGGGAGAGGAAGATATGCTAGTAAAAGGAATTAGGCCCCAGTGAGTCTCATCTGGAAGGAAAGTATTTTAGGCACTTTTTAATCCTACTTGAGAAAAGCCAATTCGCACCGTGGTATGGTTAACGCAAAAATGATATTTCTGGCTTTGCCAGACAAACTCGGATGATTACGTACCTCCTCACCTATATTTTTCAATCGAAATTGCAAGTCTTTTGTTTGTTATGAGGTTAGTGAAGTATTTGCTAAGGATATACCACCACTGCTTGCAAGGTCGGAATTTTCTCTTGTTTGAAGTTCAGCAAACCGCGAGTGCCAAGCGCCAAGTTTTCATGCCGTGTGGTCCACATAATGATAATATTCATTATCCATGTGATGGATAACAACCAGAATGGGCAGTAGAAAAGTAACGCATACTAATTTATCTGTGCCATTAAATTAGGGGAACCTTCATCGTGTAGTTATGTAATTGTCGGGTGTTTCATCCTAATCGAACCACCGCAATTACTACACGTTCAGTTTGGAAAACGAACAAACTACAGGACTTTATTTCTAAAATAGAATATTTCGACCAATGTTACGTTTCAGCGAAGTGTTTCAAATCATTTGAATCCTGTAACTGATGCTGGTCACATCTGTTTCCTCTGCAGGCGTTTTTCCTTATTCGTGTATATATTAATCTCGAAGCATGTGGTTTTATTCGCAAGCTAGAGTTACATCATGTCATCAGTGGCAATAAAGCCCACAAACTAATTTACTGGTCAAGGCAACTGTTATTCATCTAATAATATTCAACTTACGAGACTTCATCTATCCGTTTATTTTAAACAAAATCGGAAACCAGAAGACAGATATTGGCCCAGCTTTGATGTCTGATCGAGTACTTTTAAAAGACCACGTACAGTTTAAGCACCCATCTTTAAATCCAGCGGTGCAAAATAAAAGCATAATACTTTCCCATTGAACTCTATCCTTAAGAATATCTGGTAACAGTTGATGAATAACAGATACGTGAACCTGTAGTATAAAAAATTCCAAACAGAAACGGAATCGGCTGGACGTTACAGATAATCCCATACTAAATGAGTCAAACTTTTGAGCGCTGGCGCATTACTCACGAGCAGTGTTTCAACATTACACCGGTGTCGCTGTGCAATTGTGGTCTGTAGTATGCTTCACAAAGCGGTATGAGGAAACCTTTAAACCGTGAAGGACGTTTTAAAATTTTGCGACATTCTCGTTGAATCGTTTTGTTGTGTTTGAACCAAGTACATTCCATATTGCTAAAATCAACCGCCTTTGACACCATCCTGTCAGCATCAAACGGATTCTACGATCAAAAGTACCATAGCTTATGTTTCTCAAGGTGCTAACAAATGAATTACAGTACACTGTTACGCCATACTCTACCTGGTAAACCAAGTCCGGTGTATGAAAAGTGACAGTATCGTGACAGATTCCCCACTTTCAAAGATACGAAATTTGTTGCCACATGATTTCGAAGTGAATCCAAGAGAATGCTTTACATTGCCGAGGACAACAGGTACCATATTCAGTAGATCCATAAAATCTAACTGGTGCTTGCTATGGATAACCACAGCCATTATGACGTTATTACTGAAGTTCTTTACTTAGCATTATCCACAACTACGTCGCGCGCACACACCTAAAATTGCACATAAATCGATCCATCTTTAAGCTATGATGAACGAGCTTAACAATGAGTATGGAATAAACAAAAAATTGCATATTGGGTTAGCAAAATGAGCAAAATTTCTAGATGTTCATACTTCTATCTGAGTTGGTGAAGCCCGATAGGTAAATAAATTTATCAGCTGCATCTAGCGGTATGCTCCTCTCCTAGTAGGACAGCGTCAAAATTGCGTTAAATAATACAGCAACAGAATATAATCGAATATTCCATAAATGCTATCTGAAACGATGACCATAATTTTGTTTATAAAATCGTTATCTCTGGGTGAAATGATGGCCTGTAAATTTAAACGGTCTTGGTAAATGTGTCACCTTCAAAGGCGAAGACAAATTCGGCCCCCATAGGTTTTATAAGTGTACTTAATTGAATCCGTCTCCTAGTTGATGCAGAAAAAATATATTCGTTGGATTAATATCCGACGTCGACCCACTGTCGCCCGAAAGTTCTGTCTGGGCGCTTACACGAAAATATCTGCACTGCAGTGCGGTAGATAAACTTTCAACATGCTGTCTGATACACATATTGTTCTGTTATTCTTTGAACGGATTTGGTTAAACTGACCAGCTATCTACTTTATTGATGATGGGTTAGGATTTGGTCGCCTTCACACTCTCATTACAAATACCACAAAGAGAGGCTGATCCAGAAATCCATCCGTCTGCCAGAGTACCAGCATATTAAGCCAACTGCGGTTAGAAGTTCGATCTGATTTAACACGTCACATTGCAACATTTTCGCGCGCAGCAACTTTTGGCACGGTAGTTGGTCGTGCCTCTTTCAAACAATGTAGACAGAATGTTCCATTACATGATCATTACCATCTATCACACTGCCTACTCCGAACCAGGTAAAACCGCAGCTTGGTATGTATGCACATAAAACAAATAGTTCTCCTAAGAATGCAGATTTTCAGCCTGCCCTCAGTAAAATAAACTCACTGTTTCTCGAAGGTTATCGGCAACACCTTGCTTACATATTCCTTGCGCATTTTCGCGAAGTCAGCTGATGAAACGGAGTAACTTTATGGTGCAGCCCTAATTCCGTACATTTCGACCGATAACACTGTATAACCGTATCCATCAAGCATCCAGTTTCACGTTGTCTTGCTGAAATCGTTTGTCTTGCAAGGTTTAGCGGTTTGTTCCAATCCAACTTAAATAGGCCTTGCTTTCTAATTCTTGCATTCAGATGGACAGGATATTCTTACATGACCATTGTGGTATACGTCATAGACAGAATAAAAACTATAAAAACCGTTATAAACACCGTAAACTCGGTTTAAATGTAGCACTTTAATTTGCCGTTGAAATTTTGTCATCCCTATACTTTAGCCGTTGCAACAGAGTTTTGGCAGGTATATACATAGATACCACTTCATTGTGTTCTGTCCTTTGTAGCTACTAACTCTAAAATAGTTAGCGTTTTCAATCTTTTGAACTAAGTTCTAGAAAATGTTCCAAAAAGCCTTCAGTATACTAATCGCTTTTTTTGCGGTTACGCATGTACAAAACAGCAGCCTCTAGATTAAAAGTGAATTTGTTACCGCAATCACTTTAATGCGGACAGGCGCGTCTAACGTTGAGACTACCTCTCACATCTATGTTTGTTACAAACGATGGGTTTGAGGAGCTTTTAAACATAAAAGGTTCACAACTCTGGTGCTTCTGCAATATGTTTACGCTGTTTTCTGTAACATCTTCCATAAACGTGATGTTGGGTACAGAATAGCAGGAAATAAGGCGCGCCATTAAAATGGATTATAACATCTATATATTGGACGGGCAGAATATATACGAAGCAAACTACTCGGACAAATGACGATTTCGAATCTGGAGAAAATTACCAAGCGTGTGGTCCAGCTCCAGCTAGCAGACGGGGTAAAAAACTATCGTTATTAGAAACTGTCGGAAAGTTAAGGTTAAGCAAACTCCAGCAATTAAGCCTATCAATAAAAAATAAAGATACCGGTAAGCTATTTGCTCCCATCGGTTGGTCTCTATCTATGAACGTTTTCGATGCATTATGTACACATGACAATCTTTGTACTATTTTTTCAGAGTTCTTAGACAAAGGTTCGAATTATGTGTTTCAACTCCTGTCAACTTGTCTTACCCCATGTCTCTGATTCCTAAACTACCGCATAAACCCCCCAGGCTGATGTATGTCGTTTGAAGAGACCGGAATTAAACCTTGTGTTTCTCAGATAACATTCTGATGCACCTTAAGAAAAGCACCCTCTAGCGGTGAGGTGCTGTTTCGTTATCTGATGTTTACAACTAAGATGAGTTGTACGAACTGTGCACCTCAGTTTTTAAGAAGTGTGATGACTCAAGTATGACCATTTCCGTGACATATCTTTCAACAATACCCTTAGAGAAAGTATAATCCTTATGCGTGCAAAAACTAACCGAATGTGATGACGTGAAATTTGGCAACATTGAGCTATGGAGGCACTGCTTTTACTAGGAAATGCCATGGGCGGCTTAAAATATCCACTGCGCCACTTTAAAGCACAACGGTGGAAGCAAAAATGATGCCACAGTATTTTACAACGGTAAGTCCGGTAAAATTTTCACTCGAAGACCAGTTA
Source organism: Paragonimus heterotremus (assembly GCA_013368495.1). Taxonomy (NCBI): domain Eukaryota; kingdom Metazoa; phylum Platyhelminthes; class Trematoda; order Plagiorchiida; family Troglotrematidae; genus Paragonimus; species Paragonimus heterotremus. Next base: position 142,835 of record LUCH01000499.1, read on the forward strand.
GTTGTTACCATTCCAGTTTGTTTCGCGAATTCTTTCTCATGAGTGCTGCCGCTTTATCTATAGTTTGAAGAAACGGACTCTGGAAGCACGCCTTAGAAGGTATATGTTGTGTTTTCGCTCCATCCACACAAGTTCGTTGGCGCGTTCTGGTTCTCGCGCCTGCGTTATCCATTAGTAGTTGTGATGCTTTTTAATGATCACGTAATATCGTTTGCAGTAAGCGGCAGCCAAAACACACCGAGGTTTTACAGTTAAGTTTTGTGAATTAATCGAGACAGACACTTACGTCCACCAATATAAATGGAATATGGTACAGAACAAGTAATTTTCTTGTACTGTCGAGCCAAGGTTAAACGTCGTACTCTGTACTACGTATGAAGCGTTTCATTTTGTATCTTATAGGTCAAGTCAGGATTTTCTGAAAACCTAGTTATTGGTCATCTAATCTTAGTAAGAATTTTACTGCCGGCCTTAAAGCTAATTCGGTTCGTTTCATTGAGTGGTCCGCTTTTACCTCCTCTCTTGCAGCTATTATATTTTTCCTTATTGTCTACTGTTCTTCAACGTTGTCTTATGTCTTTCTCAACCATTTTTCATCACGTGCATATCTTGCATTTAGTTTCTCACATTAACCACTTCGCACAATTTAGTTCGAGTTTGAAACCCTACAGTTCTATTCTCGGGAGTTCACCCGCGTCATTATTTCGCAGTTGCCATCATTTTCAAAAGAATCGTTAAATTTTAAAGCCAAACTTACTCATGAAATTACAGCAAGCATTTGTACTCCATATATGGAGGGTTTTTATTAGTTCCAGGCCGCGAACTTCCAAATTGCGAGACCTGTTAGAACGTTTAGTCATTTCTGCGGAACATGCCAATGCCCATCAGAGTGATAATAAACACAGTTCAGCCAAGTTACCCTCTTCTCGCTTACCATGAAACTTCTATTCTGATGGATTGTATATGCGATATACTTAACATGATTTAGAGTTTTAGTCCTGTCGTAACTAAATGATCTTGGAACAGGCAAACTCAAGCTACTTGGGTTAATATGTGCTCGAGCAGTCTTCGATGGGACACTCACTAAACCATCTTCTCGGTCGATTACTCTCAATCAACAAGACAACTGAATATCCATGTCCGTCCATCTGATAATGTAATTCCAGCATACATTAAAGACCTTTATAATCACCAATGGTTTTGTGAGTGAAACCTCTGTAGCGTCCCCCTACAACGTCTAATAGTTAGTAATGCCTCAACTCGCCCTAAATAGGGCAAATTTATTTAAGTACAGTCTACGTGCTTGACTCATCCTCCTTTGGAAACTTCAATCTTCTATTCCTTTACTCGGTTGACGTTGGCAACTCCAAACATTCCGCTAAAGTTAGTAGGCAGAGATCTTGAGGTATTTGTTGTTTTCTCTACTAGTGTAGTTCCAGAGGTTGCAAAGTGAGAGGTAGGGTGTATTACTAAATATCACGAAGGATCTTTCCGCAGCATGCTCGAATATTAGTGCAATATAACGATGGAACTTACTTTCTAAACCGGGTAGGAATCTTCCAGTTAGGTAGTTGACAGCGATCCAACCATACAAGGCTTCTTGAGTGCCCGTGATTGTTACTGCGTATGAATTTTCAAATTTGAAGTGGTAGCTTGATTTTACTAGAACCTGAACACGATTCCAAATATTAGCTTGCTGCCTTTAAACAAGTACTTAAAAAAACAGGCTAAACATACTCTTCAGTTAGCAACCGCATACCGGCGGTTGCCAAAATAAATAATGGTGTACTGTAATGAGATCCTTCAGGGATTTCCTCCGTGGCATAATCCAATAATTGTGGAATGTATGTGGTGATATTATCAAGTTTATCAGCAAATTCGGATAGCCCAGGAGTGACTTTTTTAATGACTGGGAAGCCGCTTTTGTCTTTCAGAAGTTCTAAATTGGGTATTCCGTGTGACTTGTTTAAGTCTTTCTGCCAAGTATATACATACATTCGGGAACCACTGCTACCTAACGCGTTTGGTAAATATATTTGTGAAACCATACCGGCATCAATTACAATGGCAAAGTTTCTGTCATCGTTGGGACCACTTTTCACGGGTAATGAAAAAGTCGTTATTATGGGGAAAGTCACACATATCACAACCCATTTTTGAACCATCAAATTCGAGAAGTCTTTCAGCCACATCGAACCGGAACCAACTGACTTTCACACAATTTGCAAATTCATTGCACCTCTTATATATTCACATGATTATCCAATAATTTTCAGCTTAAACAATTCCTATCACGATATCGCCTTATGAAACCATCTCCGGCGGGCTTTCAAGGCCACGTCAAGGACACTAGTTTGGTCAATCGGTTTTTCAGCGATTCAGCGATTCAGCGATTGATACACGGGTTCGAGGCAGAGGCCCAAGGGTCCCGGATCCAGTCGGTTTTTCTTGTTCAATTCCAAGCGGGCGTCTGTTGATCTGTAAGGCATTCATGGAAAACAGGGTGTAGCACCGCTCTGTGAGATTATATTAAATACCAGAATCAAAGTCAGATTGCTCACATGATAAACAATTTTGAAAATGAGAGTCAAGTGCCGTTTTAAAACGTTGGCTAGAATCGGAGCTAACGACCTCGGGAGGAAGACTGTTCCAAAGGTTAATAACCCTGTAAGAAAAGAACTGTTGCCTAAGAAAGGTCCGAGGACGAAGCTTAAAAAGTTTCTTAGTATGTCCTCGCCGGCCGTCAACATTCGCTTCAGTGAAGAACTGATCTACGAGGCCTACTCTAAAGAGGAAGTGTGTGAGAATTAAATCGCCGCGGAGTCGTCGAAATTCAAGTGGGTACAGTTCAAGAATTTCAAGTCGGGACTCGTACGCGACATTCCTTAAGCCCGTGACTAGTTTGGTAGCCGCGCGCTGGACACGCTCAATAGATAAGATGTCTTTCTTCAGGCCGGTATACACGACCTGATTTGCATACTCGAGGAGCGGTCTTATATAAACCCCGTACAGCGTTTGAAACGCTTTTTTGTCTATACGGGGGAAAGTGCGCTTAATCATCCAAAGCGGGTTGAAGACAGAAATAGTGAGGGGCACCTTCTGATGGTTCTGTTTATCCACATAATGAACCTCGGTGATAAATGGATAGTTGCTGTGTGCAGCTTTTTTTGATTGTGCTAAGGGGCTGAATTGGGGTAATCAGGCATTTTACATTGTTCAAAGTTCATTTTTGTACGTTCTTATATATACTTTTTTGTTGACTCCATCTGTACACCTGTTTGAAAGCATCACTGTCATTTTTTGAATTTCATCGTCAATAAGAATAAACGTTTCTGTTTTCTTCTTTTGTGTGGATTTTTGGGCTCGCGCAGTAATTGCACTGCGAAACATTTTAGCTCTATCTATCTGCTGGTAAACCGACGCCCAACGTTTGTCATTCCACGCCGCGTGTGAAGTCATCTATCGGTCGCCTAACGAACCTACTCTCTGATGCTATACTTCTCTGTTGTGGTGGCCCATTCAATTCAACGGGCTTTGACTTGTCAGTGAGTGGTTCTATTTTTATTGACATATCTTTCGTTTTATTCGTACGCATACCCTTCACACCCATCTGTCACCGTTACAAGTCTTCTTTGCTGTTACCATATTTTAGTCATTTTCATCATTTTTTTATTAGGCCACTACAGTTTTTACCGTTGCAGTGCATATAAATCCATTCCAATAGGCCCAACAGGTTGGTTGCAGATCCGGAAAATCCTTTACTCGCATGTTACCTATCTCCCATGCCTGCGAAAGAGGACGTGAATACGTTTACCTATTGCCCGGTGTTCCGTAGAAGTATTGGTACAGGGAGTCAGCGGTACGTTGGTCGATTCGGAAACAGATCCGTGTAGAAATATCGTGATGAGTGCGTACATTCGGTAGTTCAGTAGTGCATGTAGGTTGAAGGAAGGAAACAAAAGGAGTGAGGATGAAGAAGAAATAACGGCCGTATGAGTTGACAGATGACAACTGAATTGGCCCACCACATTCACGTCTCCAACAGACTGGCAATGCTTTTACAGCAAGTATACACGAAACACATTAAACTTTTCACCCAGTTTGCTGAAAAAAACGGAGGGATTGCAGATAACAAAGTTGTTAGTGAGTTCCTCTGGCGGGTACGTATGTACCGTCCAGTGTTTATCTACCTAACATTTGAGCTTGAGACAGTGTAGTGAGGTTCGTACGAGTGGAGACCGGCTGAGGATTTCACCTCGGTGTGGCTGCTGTCGAATCGATTTTTGCACGGTTCTGTGGAGTCCGTTATGGTGACTGTCTGCGCTAGGCCATGGAACTCCTGCAGAAGATGAATTCCACCCGCGGAGCAATTTGCTCGGAGCCTGCGATCAATACACTGCTCAAGGCTAGGGCCTAAGGTACCCGAAGCCAGTCGGCTCATCTTGTTCGGCTTCAACCAAGCATTCGTTGACCTGAGAGGCAGTCACTGAAAACAAGGTGTAGCATCACACTTGGGAATTATGAGTAATAGCAAGAATAGGGTAGGATTCAATCTGACTGTGTTTTAAGTGTTGGAAGATATAACAGTGTTTAAACCGATCTCTAGAACACAAGTGATGGCGAGATATGGGCGACCCGATAAAAAAGCCTACGCGGCTATGCGCAGTAAAACATGTTATGACTCATGTCGTGGACTGGAACAGGTATTCAGCCTAATTATAAATGTACTCACTTCTCAAGCATTCAAGACATGTACATGCCCCGCAGGCCTGCAAAGAGAAGCTGCGCCTAAGCTAAAGAATCTGGTACTGACCAGTTAGATTTAAGAAGTGGCTCCTAATTGAGTTGGTGTCTATGGTGGTGACCAGGGGTCTGAACGGAAGGTTTGACCTCTTCGTGATTATGGTTAGCAGTATTAGGTCTCTTGCTGTTTATGATATATAAGGGATAAAAGGTCGAGCTCACAAAGCGGGTGGGAGCAGATTTTCACATTCACCCCCCGAAATGCTTTCGTCGCACGCCTCTGAATATTTTCTGCGAATAAGGGGGCTAGACTGTTGTCTTTCGGCGGCAAGGAGGGCCAATAAAGCTGTTACTTAGGTTTTTGGAACATGGTCGCTCGAGTTTACTAGACAAAAGCTACAGAAGAGATAGTTCACTATTTGCTTTCCCGGCGTCACTTCAGAATTAAGAAAAATTTAGAGGATACGTGATAAAATGTTCTGTTCTTTATTCGTAGTTTGGTGCGGCAGCCCGCCAAAGTAGTATGAGAATCTATGTTTATGTTTGCTGCACACAGGCTTGCATTGGCCGATATTAACCTCAATGGGTACGTTCTAATACATTTGCAAACTGCGCCAATACCAGTAGTAATGCTGCCATCCGCTTCACCTAACTTATCCATGAGTTTGGAGAATAACGGTGATCCCAGGATGCAGCTCTTTGAAGCTCCCCCCGGGGTTTGGTCCACCGGGTGACAAGGAATAAGCCACCGGCAAGCCATGAAGCGGCTTGTTGGAAATAATTCAAGACAGTGAGAAGGATGGTTCCGGCAAAACGACAGTGGAGCCTATGGAGTAAAATAAAATGATTAATCGTGATCCTTGACGCTCACATCCAACCTAGAACTTCACGGCGGGCTTTGCATTTTTTGCACTGGTCAGGCAGAGATAGTCTGAATGGGGGATCAAACAAAAACCCTTCGTGTTGTGGCCCAAAGCTCGTCTTCGCTCGGCCAACAATCATGTGAGCATTGCTTTGGAAGAGGGGGTTGGAACGTAGTCGACTCAGGAATTGTTTTTCATCCTGATTATTGGAACGGGTGCATCCCATCTCCGATTGCCATTTTTGCACCAGTCACGGCCGTAAGTGACTAGAATTAGGCCCATTATGATTATTGATATCCACCCGCAGACGGACACTCCACGACCGTTTGTTTACCCCCCTGGAATGATTGCCACACGTAAGCGGAGTGGAAATTGAGGTACAACTTGGTTGTGCGTAAATTCCCTCTTCATAAACGATGCATGTGGAACCAATGGCCGAGCAAGTAAGAGCTCTTAGCCGAATAAAGAAAGGTTGCTGGTGCGATCCTCCATTAATGTAGTCTCTACCCGACGAATCTGAAAGAGGATGAAGACCTCCGGGGGTCTCGGTCTGAAAGTGAGCATCAGAACTCCCTTACTCCAGGTTCATGCTCCTGGATGTCATGACTTTTGCTTCAAGCGGGAGCAAAGGACGCAGCATATGAAGAAAAAAACAGCACAGTCCGAGACAGGGCTCCTGGGCAATACTTTGTTATGGACGAGTTCGTCTACATGCTGGTTTCATTATCCACAGGGCTGGAAGAAACGAGATCAGCTCTTTTTGAGGTGAAGACCGGCAAAGCCAGATGTGTGTGGCACGCAAATCAGAGTCGTCTAAACCGCGTAGATGCGCTGTGTGAATGAGTAGTACCAACGACACAACTGAGTATATCGTTGGACGCCTTCAAAATAACGAAAGAACAATCACCTCCGGAAACTCACATTTTAACAGAACCAACAACGCAGTTTCGGAAACCTGAACATGGGCATTCCTTGGAGTTGACGCAGTAGACCAACAGAAACAATAAATCGATCGCCGGAAGCAATCCTGAGATTGAGCCCAATAATCGTCAAATGGAGGTGTCACGTAATTCCATTTTTTGTCCAAATCCGCCTTCTTCCCCCACAGAACAGTTTTGCTCCTCTAGAATGAAGACGCCCAGTACATTTCAAAGTTGATCTTCACTTTTTACCCGCTCAATCCCCATTCCACCACGCTCATTGACGGCTTATTGGCATCTTCTACTACTTGCGGTAGCTTTATGCAACAACAGTTGCGATCTCCGTGGCTAAAGATGGAACAGGCAAAATTGCCGGCTTGCCTACGGTTTAAAACGCCAGAGGCTTCAAGGGCTTATATTTTTAACGCGCGGCTGTGAGACAGCTGCACCAAACTGGCCCAAGTAGATTGACTAGATTTTCAACCAAGTTTATCAAACAAATGTAGGACCAAAACTAGTGTGTCCCGGCTAATCGGTTCACGAGGATTGTTGTGTTCCGGTAACAAAACATGCGAAGTCTTGTCTGACTTCCGCAACAGTGTTTTCCAACAGCATACCTACTTATGCCACGACATACAACGGTGTCATTCCTGGCGAGATTTCACATTTGACGAAACAACGGATGCTGGGCTAACAAAGCTCCGGAAACCTGAACTTACGTCTTCTGAACTATACTGTTTTCCTCTTTCGGTCCTCACTCCTGGAAACGCGGCATTAGCCTCCCGTTTGGAGTTCTTGTTTGCATGGTCCATTATTCTTGGAACAATGCCCGAGAGTTGGAAACTGTGGAATATTACTCCGGTCTACAAAGTTAGGCACCGCAGTCAGCCATGCAACTACCGTCCGATTGCTGTTCTACCCTGCTCGCCAGAGATCTTGTAAGCGTCATTTTATGGTTTGGTACCTAGTCATCTTTCGTCACGAGCTTTCTTCTTCAACGGGTGACAAGTCCACCGACACACTACAAACGTGCTTTTCACTGTGGCTTTCTAATCTTTCGGTAGTAATAGTGGCGAAACGGTTTATGTCGTATACTTCGAAATCGCCAAAGCCCTCAATCTTGCAAGCTATCAAAAAACCTCGATTTTTTCATTCCATCCCTTCACAAAACTCTCTGAATCTGAATTCCAGTGATCCGTTTATTCACAAAAGATGTTACATGGAAGTGGTCAAGAGATGACCACAATCTTTTGATCGCGATGAAGCTGTGTTCACTTCAGACCTCTTGCTGCACTGCCGATCCGACTCTATTCGTGGGTGCGGACGCATCCAGTAATGAAACAGAATCCGCAATATTTCATAACTTTTCAACTAGAAAAGGGGGCAGTAACACACATAGCAAGGTAGACCACGCCCTCTGAGGAAACAACGGCCAGATGGAAAAGAATGTCTTGGCTATCATCTTCGTAGTGAGAAAGTTTCACAAAATGATGTACGAGCGCAATTTCCGCTCGTAATGTTCAGCTAAAAGAAGATGATCCCGGCTTACACGACCAGCCGTTCGCAACGGCGGGCAAAATTGTTTACTGTCGACGACTGCGTGGTACGATACTGGTCCTCAGCCAACCTTGACTAGGCTGACGTCCTACCGAGGTTCATCAAATCACAGGCAAGAAACGACCAGGACATCATACCCGCGACACCAAAAGTGGAGCCTCATTCACTGCCTAACTTTAACGCTGCTCTCCGAGCACTTCTGATAGCAGCAGAATAGTTGAAGGCGGTCAAACTAGACCCAGTTTTGGTGAATTATGAAGTTCATACGAATAACTTGGCGACTCGCAGACGTAGACTGCGGCTTACAGGAATGACTCCGTTGTCCGGGAGCTCTTAAGACAGATGCATCATGTTTGCCAGAATAGTGGAAGCCCAGGAACTCTGCACCAAGTGCCCAAGCAATTCGGCTATGGGTACCCAGAGATCAGCCGAGCAGATTCCTTGTTGCGCGGTTTCGCTTATCGGCTTCGAATGAACCAGCAAGATGAACAACACTGCCAAAGTTGCAAATCGGGTTGCCTAGCCAGAAAAGCCCCGTGAAACATGAATCACACACTTGACCAACAGCTCAAGCACACTGACAAGGGCTCCATATGGGTTTTTTTCGGAACCGCTGAATGAACAAATGCATCTTGTATTCTTCGATGCTTACACCCAGTAGTCAGAACCCAACTACTCTCAGAAACCAAATAAGGATGGGATCATGCGGAAGCTATCGGAATTTTTCGGCTGCTTCCGATCGCAAGAGAAGTTGGTCACAGACAAGGGTTTTCGGTTCACCTCTCCCGTCATCCAAATTTGTTACCAGCGACTAGGCATCCGGCATATACGGTCTCCAGAATACCCTGCCGGAGCAAACAGGCAAGCCGGAGGCTTGTCAACACCTTTAGACGGCTTTCGCTGTAGGCCAGATGAGAAAAGCCTCCCTAGCTTAGGTCCTAAAAAGTTTTTCCATCGATCACTGAACAACCCTAATTCCGAACGTCCCAGAGGTCAAGTCACCGGCAGAGTACATGTCCGATATATATAACTCTATTGCGCGTCTAAACATGAAATACCACGGGCTGAACAGGATACTCATGAGTGGTAGTGCGATCGTCCGGCGCTCAGCCACAATTTCCATCAGGTCACACCAATGCCCCGTGTTCTGACAAGCATGGAGCCCCTGGGATGTCGTTCCGGGATTTTAAATTAGAAATATGGGTAGGTGGGAAATTAGAAAACGTACTGGTGACCATTAGTGTAGTCTGCAGTCAGCGTAAACTTAGACCAACAGTCGTCAGAATCATCACTGTCTATGATACAAAGATTGAGCTATTGTGGCCGGAATGGTACAAGTGCGAATCAATGCTTTCGTCGGAGAAATAGTGGGTATCAAAGTGGGTCGCCCACCGTCAGATAAGTGGGAACCGACAGGCGCAAAAGTGATGAGTTACACCCAAACATAGTCAGAAAGCAGTAAACGAGACTGCATGCAAGCTGTTAATGATAGAATGGAACATATTAACCCCCATTTAAACTGTCCCATATGGACCTAGGCAGAAACGGCGACGGCATAATGTCAGGCGCAGTCACTTTCATGAATTACATTTCATTTACCGCTATCTATTCGAAACACTTACAGGGAAACAGGCTGAATATTATTTCGGATATATAACTGACCCACAATCGTGGTGGCATAACGTTCATTGGAATTTACTGTAATATTTAGTGTAAAACGCAATGTAAACGCAACGCGGTCAAACATTACAACCTTATTCGTGTTTCCTACACCACGCAACTTTGGGCGCTTTCGCAAAACGAAATCATGTATTCCACCATGAAGGTTCTGATGGAGGCATTTTTGGAACACGAAACGAGTTACAAAGGCCAACTTGATGACTTTATCGACAAAAAGACCGGAAGCTTTTTCTCAACAAAAGTGCGAACATGAACAATTTTTAAGTACAGACGATTTTTATCATGGCAACACAAATATTATCTCGATAGACCCAATATATTTGCCCTGAACCATGGATTATATTTCGAGAAAAATCTGAAACGTTTATTTTCGCGCCCAAATGGCTGTTTCCAACTCGTTTTGGTTTTGAAACACCATAATGACGAATTACGCGATTGCCAAGGAAAGGTTTTCTCAGATTTACTGTAATTTCTTCGAGTGTCCTGGAATTGATCGCATCTAGACCCGTCATACTATATGCGTTACCCTTGGGCAGAATTTCCTCTGCATCTAGTACAGAAAAGTCAACAGTCGTAGAGAAGCAGCGTAAGGCGTACTCCTTCTAAATCGACACATATATCTAAGCAATAAATCTTTGTTTTAGTGAGCCCTCACTAGGAACCTCTCTTGTATGGGCTCAGTTTTTCTGCAGATGTTTCGCTGACGCCTGCTACGAACAGCCTTCAGACCTCCTGAGTTGCCCGTAAGTTTGTGCCTCGCGAATGAAGGAGAACCACGTATTCTGCGCAGAAGGGGTTAGCGAGAGGGAAAAGTACACAGTTTGCGGGGTAAGAATAAGTCATGCACTTTCTCAACTGCTTTTTGATCTGCATCGCAAGCCAGAGCCACAGAACCACAATCAAGAAAGATTGAGCTGTGATAGATTCCTGTGCAATCAGAATCAGTCCAAATAAGGTTTCGAACTGTAGACTCTCTTGCTGGTTGTCGTAAACAATAGTAAGTAACATCACAGTTCAGTAGCGAGTGTTCGCTTTGCCCAAGTGGTGGGTTGATGAGAACTGTGTTCACTAATTGTCCGTCATCTGAAATACTTGGTTCAGGCAGAGGTAAGATCTGAACTGGGGGATGCTGCGTCAGGGCACCGACATGCCCTTCCTAAGGTTTCTTTCGTATCGGCATCGACAAGGACGCCAACAAACCACTTCAACAAACAGATTGTGAAATCAATGGCCAATTTATCGCGGACACGTTCAAGTTAATCACAGCAAGGTGAGGAAAAGGTTGGAGTCCGGAGAAGTGTTCCAAGTTGTCACGAGGGTCCTTATTGTCCGAGGTATCGCATTGGGAAGAACGTTGACAACCCACAAGGAGTGTGTCCTTGCTACGCAGTGCTAACCGTCGCCACACATTTGTCGATGGACTAGAAGTTATTCATGACCGCGGGAATCGAAAGACCTTAGTAAAGAGGAATCGCACTGCCCCTTTTGTTGTGGGCAGTGGGCATGGTGGACGGGATACCCAGGGACGTTCAGTTCACTGTCACTGGTGGCTGCCGAATGCTAGGTCCCCGTAGAGGCAAATATGTCAGAGGTAACGTCATAAGTGAACCGTATAATTGTTTAGCTTAGTCAGTTGATCATCGGTGGACAAACCTAGCTCAGTAGAAGTAAGCTGGCAGAATTTCCAGCCACATCTTCCCAAGGCGAACATTCTGCCTTATCATTGCTGTGTCGCCCACAGTAAGTCCTAGTTGAAACCAATAACTAGGAAGTTCAAACATCGAAAGCATCCTCCGTGGAGCAATTCCCTACTCCTGGGGGACAGAACCTCAGGTCGGTCGTACCAAAGCGTTTGCAACAAGTGTGTATTCTTTGTAAGGTTCGACCGCGGAAGCCATAAGCTTAGTTTATATCAATCGTTCGCTGCCTTCAATCACGCAATTTTCTGACTATACGTTACCCTAAATTTAACCTAAAGCCGTTATGCTGGGTCGCAACTGCTCCGAAGGGCTTTGATGTTCGACTCTGAAACTAGATATTCTGCGTCAGTATAAACTGGTCATACAGCACAGCCGCCTGCATTGCAGGAAGTCCCGCCTTTTGTGTCCTTTACTCCTGAAACACGGTCCCGAAGACTGTGGTGCTGGTAGAGTCAGTAGATTCGTCTATGTAGCTGTTAGATTAACGGCTGTGACCACGCTGGGCTCTGCCTGTTGGCTAATACTAAACCACGGGCTCGGTGTACTTGGTATGTCTAACTCATGCATTAATTCACATTCGCGTAATCACCGATATTAATGCTATTTACTCCACCCTAACTTGCTTAGGCTAACACAGTAGTATCTGATTAACCAGGTCACCTTAATCAATACTCTCCACTCCCTTCATCATCAGCCTTAAATTCACAAGTGTTTAATAATATTACTCCGTTTCTTCCCCATAAAGCCGACGTTCACTTACACGACGATCAACGGCTGGAAGTTGCTATAATCATACACCTCAGCTCGCATGAAGTCACCACTTCCGTAGTCTACAAGGAGGGGAGACAAAAGTGGCAAACAGGAGAAACTCCGAGGGTGGTGCTCGCGAAAACCCAAAGCGAGCAGGACTGCGGCGAAAATGTGAATAAATTAAGATAAACCTCGATACGAAATAAAGGGTGAATTGAGGGATTGGATCCTCCGAAAGTGAACAGTGTTCCTGAAGTGTCCAATGGTGCTGGGAAGTATTCGAAGCGTTCCGGGCGCAGTTGTCGGTGCGAAGCATCGTGGCCGAAATTTAACGCAACGGTGGAATGCCCAGCTGGTTGTTTACGCTTATGCTAGTCGCATACCCTGAGTTCCGGAGCTGTCGAGTTAAGGAAACTATTTCCTGGGAGAAATCATTTTGACTGCTCGGTACCTGGTGCAGAAATTGAAATCGTCGAAATCTGCGTCGTGGACTCGTATCTCCTTGTTTTAACTGACCGGTAATTGGAAACTACCCTATCATAATTGTTTTTCGAAAATCGGTAAAGCTGCTGCTGTTGTGGTCATTTGCACCTGTCAGTGTTAACACAAAGATGCTGGGGTTATTTTTGATTTATTTATTCATGCTTTTCACTTGTTCGTTATCCTATTTTCAGTTATTTTTATTTCTATGAGATGGACTATACTGCGACTTTTAAGGCGATGTTTGAGAATCGCAAATTCCGCACTCCCTCACAGTTTCACGAGTGTATTCAGAAGTACCTGGACGAGGTGGGCGTTATTTACGTTCGTGAGACGATTCGTAGGTCGAAAGCTACTTTGAAGTACGTTGAGGTAGTGACATGGTTTCCTGAAAACCTTGCAGATTCATTACCGTTGTACGAACTATTAAAGGCGTGGGATTGTATGTAGGGGGTGTGCGACCTGTCTAGTGGGTTAACTGTTGGTAGTTGTAACAAATCAGTCCTCGCTACACATGTCTCAGGCCACTATATCGTGTGGTCCAACAAGATGCGTGTCCGGTTGTGAGCAATTCGAGTTGGAGCAAAGCCATCCTTTCAATCGTCTGCCATATTATTCCCACCATACGAACCGTGGACTCACCGCCTGTGAACTGAACGAATGCATGAGACTGTTCCAGTATAATACGCCAAGTGCTTGCATTAAACAGTGTGTAGCGGACATTTACGGGAAGTTTATCAAAACTGCTGACGTTGGAGACATCCGCCACAAGTTAAAGCCTGCAATGTCAAGTGAGTTTGTTACGTGAGATTGGTCACGGAACGTTAGATAACTTCGGGGAGGTGCTGTGGGTTATCAGTACGATAGGTGTGTAACGCACTAAGAGGGATGAAGGCAACAGGCATACGTATATCTGCTTCCCCCAGCGAACGCAGATTGAATTACTCGGACGTTTCCCACAAGTGGTGGATGTGGATGCCACTCACGGTACAAACAGGCATAAGTGAGTCGTTGTATATTTTCTCATACTTCGGAAGTTTGAAGTTGTACCGGTCCCTCGTGACAGACGAAATGGAACACGGCCGACCCGTGATGTATGGGTACGTTCGTAGTGAGAATTATGCTCCACTACGTAGACTCAAAATTTTTCGTGGAATGATGGGCGATCACACTGCGGTGAAAACGTTTGTTATGGATAAGATGGCTGCTAAAATGAGGGCAGCCCATGTGGTGTTCAGAGTGCGACATCCTATTTTGTTACTTCCATGTACGTGATACCGCACGTAAGCATGTATATGGGCAAAATTCGTCCGTCATATTTGTTAAAAGACAAATTCTTTTCGTCAACGTTTCCTCCTCCACCGAAGGGTTACGGCAGACAATGAGGAAAAATGAGTTACACTGTTTACCGTGGGTTCAGACATGGTTTATATATCATCGGCCGAACGGATAGGAAGTTTCTGAATTATTTATTGTGTAATTGGCTGCACATCAAGCCGGGGCTGGCCATCCATGCGCAAAGCAATGTCGTCCACTTTGGCAGTCGATCGAATAATAGGCTGAAAAACGCAAACGGACGGTTGAAGAAGAGGATGCACCAGAGAGACGTCTTAGCAGTCGACGTTCAGAAAATATGGATCCACAGTGGGTGGCTGATGCGGGATTATGAAATACAAACGACCTATGGGTGCGACCGTCGTGAGATTGTGGATGTTAACTGGTATATGAAGAACATTCTCCACAGAATGACCACGTTTGCAAGCCACCTTGTCCGGAAACATCTGAAAGGACAGACTGCACGACTCCCTTAAGTCAACGGAGCAGCTATTAGTGTGAACGCATACTGCATAATCATGCGTTGATCATGGCTTACGTCAACCGGACGGAGCAGCTACCAATCTCAGTGAAAACATGAATCGGAATAACCAACGCGTACAATGATGTCGATGTATAATACACAATTAATATTTTCGTATGAGACAAGGTGAACAGCCCATCATGTTTCCAAAATTTCGTTTCCGCCAACAGATCTCCTGAAGGTGTGATTGGAACTGCCGTTCGTTTCACTTAGATATTGTGTGAAAGTGTTTCTTCGCAAAAGACCAAAGATTTTCCATGTTCTTGAAAGCTCAGTGTAGGAAGTGTGGATGATTCCTCTAGCGTAAAACGGGCACTTCCGAAAATGGAATCTTTCCAATCGGAATAATACCGCTTGCGCGGTTGTTTGCACAACTCGTGACCTGAATCCAACCTTCAGAAATACAGAACGGTTGAAAGAAATTCCCTTTCGCCGGAATCGATAGCATCATATTCAGATGTTGAGCCCACTGCAGTTACCACGATAGCCCCGTCATCGCATACACACGCCCATATGCCCCGTTTGAGATCCCGGTGTGCCACCTCAAGAGCTCCGGGGCTGTCAGACCACGGGTCATCAATGTGGCCTGATGGTAATGACATTTCAGCGCCGGGCGAGTACACTGCCCGAAGAAGGCGAATTCTTCAGCGTGTTTGTACTTCATGTTTAGAATACGGAGTTGCAGCCCTCATGGTTAGGGTGTGTGATGATGGGGCTATCGTAGTAAATTCAGTAGAAAGGTAATTTCTTTTAATTGTTCTGCATCTTCCAGAATTAGAATCAGGTCACGAGGTGTGCAAGCAAGGAGGCAATATCGGAGCTGATCAACGAAATCCGGCCGCAGATTACGTAGTATCTTAAAAGTTTTGCGTTCACAATGGTAGCTGCTCTGTCCGGTTGATTCGAACTATGATCGACGCTTGATTATGTCGCATGTATTGAACTTGATAGCTGCTCCGTTAAGTTCCATGAATCTGTTATCAACGCCAAATGTGCCCCATGTATTGAACTAAATAGCTGCCCCATGCAGTTCCCTTAATTTGTTATCAACGCCTAATCCTGTAGTATGCGTTCACACGAGTAGCTGCTCCGTGCAGTTCACGTAACTCATGGTCAACGTTGATAAGTAGAACACAGTAGAAATCAGATTGAACGTGTATTTAGGCCGTTGGGAATAAGTCATAGTGCTCTTCTTCAGTTCCGGCCAAAAATGAGAATATACTGGCGGCCGTCAGTGAATTTTGCAGCCGGCGAAAACATTAACCAACAGTCATCGGAATCACAAGCGTACATGATACGAAGATAGAAGGGTTGTAGCTGAAATGGTAAAAGTGGGTATCAATGTTTTCGTCCGATAACTGACGAGTTTCAAAGTTGGTCATTATCCATGTGAAAGGTGGTCATTGACTCACGTACACACGGCAAGCTACATTCAGCCATAGTCAATAAGCAATAAACAATATGCACGTTGTTGATGATGGAATGGGACATGTTACCCATGTTCACGCCATATCGTTAGTAAAAATAACCAGGTGATAACGTAGACCGTTTTCCACCGCAAACGTTATAAGGGAACCGGACTGGACATATAATTCAGATGAACAACTAAACGACGACCGCGGCGGCATGGCGTTAATTGGGAATTGCTGTGATATTTTGTGTACTATGCAATGCAAGCGAAACGTAGTAGAAAATTACAAATTCAGTTACACTTTCAAAACCACGTGAAATAGAGCATTCCCACAAAAACAGAATACGTGAATGCACTACGAAACTTCCGATGGAAGCCGACATAATGCTTTTGTTGAAAACCCTGGCGACAGTTTTCTCAACATAAATGCGAATATAAACAACTTTTATGTATAGCTGATATTTCTCATTGGAACATAGCTATTATATTCGACGAAATCTATTTATTTATCCAGTAATATGTATTTTAATATTTCACGAAACATTTGAAAACTCATTTTTCGCGTCTAAATGGCCGTTTTCAGCATGTTTCCAGCCTTGAAGCACCATACCAGCGAACTAAAGAGTTGCCGTTATAAGTATCGTAATCTCTCTAGCTAGAAGTGTTCTTCTGTGACATTCATTCTGCTAGTCACCTCGTCATGATTCCAAAGTACGTCGTAATTTGACGAAAAAGTTAACAGAAGTGGCACTGTAGAATGATCATTAAACTGGGCAGTTGCATCGTTCGCCGGTATGGGGTTTCAAGGCCGAAACGAGTTGGAAACGGCCAATTAGGCGCGAAGAGAGAGTTTTCACATTCGTCGTGAAATATTAAAATGCATATTAGGAGACATATATATAGATTTCATCGAGTATACTTGTGATGTTGCAATGAAAACATCAGGTGTACCGAATAATTGCTCATATTTGCATTTCTGGCGGAAAAATTTGTCGCCATTTTTTTCGATAAAAGCATTAT